>SKCR01007188.1:0-221713 GCA_019454045.1 Zanthoxylum bungeanum
GACTGGTGTGATAGGAGTAGGTCAGCGGCTGATGAGATGAAAGAGGGATTTAGGCTTATAAATTGACACACGCAACCACGTGAGTGGTTGGAATACAGGTTGGTGCTTGAGCAGAGTGTGTAGCAGTTACCAAAAAATGATGCATTAATGAGTTTCAGATGGTAGAGAGTGATTGTGTCAGACGGCAGAGCTACTACTTATAGGTTGATTTGGGAAGAGTGCCTACGCAATAATAACTTGGTAAATGTGGCTGACGTCATGAGTTGGTGTATGAAGTGATACTTTCGTCTTGACATCACACCCAATACACTAAGATTCTCAATAAACCCAGAAGAGGTGTACACAGAACCTGTTAAAGTCCTGAACGACCAAAACCAAAGCGTATTGATTGTCGCAAGTACTAGCGATGCAAGTCTCAGGTTAAGACCAAATACACCTACCCTGATTCGGACTCCCATAGACACATAGTCATACTACCAATGGGATTCCATGGGGTCTATCCAGAGCGAAGCTATTTTCCGTACCATCGGTAAAACACAACCTCCTACCACACTTGCATAAATATCCAATACTTAAATATATGAGAACTATACTGTTACGCTTCCATAACATGCACAAGTGCGATACTAGTCTATTCCGCATTATCGATGTCCAGTCTCGATAATACTACGACTAGGGATATTTAATGATTAAACCATCGTGGATTGATACTGTCTCATATCATCTCAATCCGGAACTAATCATAAGGACTTTCATCATTCACACATTTAAGTAATCTAATTACGAAATGATAAAAGACAATTTCCATTACTACATAATTAATTTGTACAAAAACACAATGTCTTTTACAAATAGTGACGCTATGGGTCATAACTGTCTAACAATCTCCCACTTGGCCTATAGCCAGTCACTCAAGCATATAATACCTGGAATATGTACATGTCGCTCAAACTTTAGCTGAGGTATAACTTTCGTCAGTGGATCTGCAATGTTGTCCTCTGATACAACCTTCTAGATCTTCACATCGCCACGATGTATGATCTCACGAATCAGATGGAAACGTCGAAGAACATGCTTGGATTGATGATGAGACCGCGGTTCCTTAGCCTGCGCTATAGCCCCGTTATTGTCACAATACAATGGAACGGGCTCAGCTGCTAACAGAACTACTCCTAATCCAATTAGGAATTTTCGGATCCAAACTGCCTCCTTTCCTGCTTCAGTTGCAGCAATATACTTCGCTTCAGTTGTTGAATCGGCAACAGTCTCTTGCTTGGAATATTTCCAGCTTACTGCTCCGTTGTTTAAACAAAATACGTACCCGAATTGCGACTTGAAGTCGTCTTTTCAGTTTGGAAACTTGCATCGGTATATCCAGTTACCTCAAGTTCTCTATCTCCATAGATTAAGAAAGCATCCTTAGTTCGTCTAAGATACTTAAGGATATTCTTAACCGCAATCCAGTGACATTCACCTGGATCGGCCTGATAGCGACTACACATGCTCAAAACATAGGAGACATCAGGTCGTGTACATATCATGGCATACATGATCGATCCGACTGTCGAGGCGAACGGTATCCGACTCATGTTGTCTCTCTTATCTTGAGTTTTAGGACACATGTCCTTAGATAGAGTGACGCCATGTGACACTGGCAACAGTCCCCTCTTGGACTGATCCATGTTTAATCTCTTCAACACTTTGTCAATGTACGTGCTCTGGTAGAATCCAAGCAGCTTTCTAGATCTATCCCGGTAGATCTTTATTCATATAATAAATGCTGCTTCTCCCAGATCTTTCATGGAGAATTTCAATGAAAGCCAAGCTTTCACCGACGTTAACATGGGAATGTCATTGCCCATAAGCAATACATCGTCAACATAAAGGACAATGAAAGTCAGTGCGCTCCCACTAACCTTCTTGTATACACAAGGATCATCTTCGTTTTGAACGAAATCATATTCTTTTATGATCTCATCAAAACATTGGTTCCAAGACCGTGATGCTTGCTTCAATCCATAAATGGACCGATTTAACTTGCAAACCTTGTTTGCATGTTTAAGCACGACAAAACCGTCAGGTTGTTCCATATAAACATCCTCCAACAGGTTTCCGTTAAGGAAAGCGGTTTTGACGTCCATCTGCCATATTTCGTAATCGAAATATGCAGCAATAGCAAGCATTATCCGAATGGATTTAATTATGGCAACAGGTGAGAAAGTTTCGTCGTAATCGACACCATGTCGTTGACGGTACCCCTTCGCTACAAGCCTAGCTTTGTACGTTTGTATGTTGCCATCCATGTCGGTCTTCTTCTTGAATACCCATTTGCATCCAATAGGCTTTACGCCTTCTGGTGCATCAACCAGTGTCCAAACTTGGTTGGTGTACATGGAATCCATTTCGGACTTCATGGCATCTTGCCATAAGCCGGAGTTGATACCTTATATCACTTCCTCATACGTAGCCGGCTCGTCTTCCTCAATGAGATTGATATCCATATGAGGTGAGATCAGAAACCCATACCTCTCAGGTTGTTTTCTGACTCTCTCCGACCTACGTGGTCCTTGTGTAATCGAAGATTGTGGTACAGCTTCATCCCTGATGAACTGTTCATGTTTCGTTGAGGATTCTATGCCATGAACAGTATCACTCCGATTTTCATCGAGTTCTACTTTCCTCCCACTTACCACTGCATTTAGGAATTCCTTCTCAAGGAAAACCACATGTAGAGCAACAAAAACTTTGTTCTCTTGTGGGTGATAGAAGTAATATCCTTTGGTTTCCCTAGGATATCCCGCAAATAGGCATTTATCTAATTTGTGTTCTAGTTTGGTACCTTCCAAACGTTTGACGTATGCCCAGCAACCTCAAATCTTCAGGAATGAGAAACCCGGTTTATTTCCTATCCATATCTCATATGGTGTCTGTTGAACAGACTTTGACGGAACCTTATTCAAAATAAGTATTGCACTGTTTAATACATATCCCCAGAAGTAAATAGGTAGCTCAGTGCGACTCATCATAGACCTTACCATGTCTAACAAAGTTCGGTTTCTCCGTTCGGACACACCGTTTAATTGCGGTGTTCCGGGAGGAGTCCACTGTGAAAGAATACCATATTCTTTCAAGTAGTCAAGAAATTCATTGCTCAAGTATTCAAGACCACGGTCCGACCGTAATGTCTTAATACTTTTACCGGTCTGTTTTTCAACTTCGTGTCGAAACTCTTTGAATTTCTCAAAAGTCTCCGACTTGTGTCTCATAAGATACACATAACCATAACGTGATGCATCATCCGTAAAGGTTACGAAGTATTCATATCCACCTCTAGCCTGGCTAGACATAGGCCCACAAACGTCACTATGAACAAGGGCTAACAGTTCGGTGGCGCATACACCTTTACCGCTAAAAGGTGATTTAGGCATTTTGCCTAATAAGTAAGATTCACAGACGTCATATGAATTTGGATCAAATCTGTCCAAGTACCCACTCTTCGAAAGTGTTGATATGCGAGTCTTGTTTATGTGTCCTAGACGACAATGCCACATATAAGTTTCATCTTTATGACTTACTTTAAGCCTTTTGTTTGTTACATTTTGAGATTGATTTATATTCAAAATATAAAGACCATTATTTGCATCAGCTGTTCAAATTTCTATATCGTTTTTATACATAAAACATCCAGTGTTTCTAAATACAAAAGTGTACCCACATTGGGTTAACATAGATACAGAAATTATATTCCTAGTCAAACTAGGTACAAAATAACAGTTTGTAAGTTCAAGTACATGCCCCGAGGGCAGTTCTAAACCAACGGCCAAAATGGCGACTGGAGTCCCATTTCCAACACGGAGGTCAATCTCTCATGACGCCAGTTTCCTCCTAATCCGCAGATCCTGCACATCAGTACAAATGTGAGTACCACAACCAGAATCAAAAATCCAATTTTTAAAACTAGAAGTAGTCATGTTTATTTCTATAACAAACATACCTAAGGCCGGTGCCTTGCCCGCCTTTATCTCCTTCTGGAGCGCCTTGTACTCGCGGCAGTCACGCTTCTAGTGACCCCGCTTGCCGCACTGGAGGCATACATCCTGAGACTTGTCATTTGGCTTCCCAGAAGCCTTTGACGCTTTGCCCTTGCCCTTCTTCTTATGCTTCTTCTTTTTAACACCTCCAGTCGCCTTGGGCCCAGCCCTCGGAGTCCGAGATGTAGAAGCAAAGTGCGCCTCGTGCTTCTTGCCCTTAAGAAGTTCATTTTCTGCCTCACGCAGCGTGGACATCAACTCTCCAAGAGTCTGCTCTTGGTTCATCATATTGTAGTTCATGATGAACCCACTCCAAGTGTCGGGGAGAGACTGCAAGATCAAATCTATAGAGGTCTCTATCTCAAAGACAATCCCCATTTGTCCAAGCTGCTCGATATCGGCAATCATCTGTGTCACATTTTGTTCAACAGATGTACCCTCCGACATCCGAGCACAGAAGAGCTTCTTCTGTAACTCATATCTCTACGATCTAAGATTAGATCGGTGTAGATCATTCAACTTCGCCAACATGTTATAGGGATCCAATCCCTTGTTCTGTCGACGGAATTGCTGAGTCATAGCAGCAAGCATGATAGATTGAGCAGTTGCGTTGTCATCACTATGTGTCTTCCAAAGATCTAGCTCGAGCAACTGATCAGATTTGGGCTTAGGCCTAAGAGGTGTCTCTATAGTATATAGCAGCCTCTCAGATCCAAGGACTATCCTTAGATTCATGTCCCAATCGGAAAAGTTCGTGCCGTTGAAGACATTTTCTCCCATGATAATATCTCGGACACTGTTCTTTCCAGTCATTTTAACTGCAATAATCTAATTATCCAATTAACAATGTTTTGGGTACAGTCTAACTGTTACAAGAAAAATAAAATTATATTAGTCCAACTAATAAGATAATTTTGACGAAATAATTTGAAAGCGTGTAAAGCTAAGTATTTGAACGAAATTGCAAATTCAATACTAGCCTCCCGCTATTTTTCGGCGAGCCTCTAACCCTCTGTTGAATACTCGGGAAACCTAGTTTCCTAGTTTGCTAGGATCCCGTTAAATAACACACAACCTTGACTTTAGCCAACAAGCTGTATGATATTTAACTAGGTAGATCTCGAAGATCAATTGGATCTTATCCAATTCCTAGATCCGGTAGGTGGACCTCCAAGTCCGAAACATATATACAATATATATGTCAATATATCCAATATATTTTCCTAACCTTTTTCCTCTGAATCAACTAAGCCTTGGCTTTAGCACAACAAGCTTAATGATTCCAGTTAAGCGGGACCCATTGACCTTGGAAAGCTTTGTAATCAATGTCGATGGACAAGAAGTGATCTTGACTTTGGCCAAAAAATCACGACTTGGACAAGACACCGATATGTAACAATGCTTTCATGATTCAAACACATTTACAATTGACAAATGTCTTGACTTTGGCCAACAAACCAATGCCAATTTTGGATCTTGAGTAAGAATCACTCAATGGAAGGAAAATGCTTAATATGTTTTGAGGGTTTTTCTCGTAAATTGACAACCAATTTATTATCTTTGTTAGGTCTCATCATTCACCCTTAAGCATGCATTCTAAAAGCATAATAAGGCGCGTAAAGTAAATTAATAACGATACGTGGATGAATATTTAACAACTTGTTCCTAGAATAAATCACTCCATTTTCACTCCCCGGCTAGCATTATTCTACTTCTACCCAATTAGATAATACAATAATAGAAATCTCATTAACATTGAGGGGAATTAGGTGAGAAGAAAATACAAAGAATCAATAAAGAGAGAAGGCTGGACACGCAGGTCTAATTTATAAATTCTAAATTTACAAAAATTTCTAAAATTGTCCTTTCCCTTCTAATATCCATATGATATACGCTATTCATTCCTCACATCATGTATTCATTCAAGCATGTTATTCAATCAATCTAATCAAATTAATTAATCTTTGAATATTAGTGATCATCCAATGTTCAAACAATGATTTGATTTGCGCGAGTCCAACTCGTTTGTGAATAAGTACTCGAAGTACAAATTCTTGAATTATATCGAACTACTCTTTAAATCTAATTTAATTCGTATTCAATACTAATTCATTCATTTAATTCCAAATTAAATATCTACACTTTTTAATGCGCTTTAATGACTTAGATTCCAAATCTAATCTTAATGGGTCTCAAAGCCCAATTAACATCTAATGTTGTTTAATTAAAAGTCCAATGGGCTTTTAATTGATTTCATAAGGCATGGGCTTTGGTCAATATGGGTCAAACCCAAATACCAAGGCCCAAGTAAGGAATCACCCTTATTTGCCAAGAAACCAATTTTGGCCCATTAGGCCCAATTAAACATTTAAAGCCCATTTGTTATATTTGAAATTAATGGAATGATTTAGGTCCAATATGGATCCAATCCATTTGGCCCAAAACTACTTGGCCCAACCAAGTCCATAAGGCCGAAATACAACAATTACAAGCCCAATTCAAAATCAAGCCCAATTATTCAAATTTTAAAATTCCAAATTTTATAATTCAATTAACCAAAGTGTAATACATTAATTAATTATCCAAATTAATATTTCCAAAATACAAATTTAATCAATTAATTATGTATTCATTTGTTCAACTTATGTCCAACATTTTTGAACCAAAAATCATCTCATTACATGCTTCAACACTCACGGCATTTGTGGGTTTTATTTGTCTGATTTCGTTTTCAATCCGATTGAATTTTAAATCAACATTACCCAATTGTTTCAAGTCATCCAATGATCAAAAAAACAAAAAATACCATGACATAAAAGGGTAATAAGAATTCGGCCAAGCCTCATTTTTGGGGAAAAGTTGATCCAATTAATTTTTCATGAAATTGATCATAAATAACTCCAAGTCATCCATATACAAGCATGCTCAAACAAGTAATTTAGTCAAAACATGCTCAAAATTAATTTACCCAAATTTTACCCTAATCATTTTCATGCTTAAACCTTGCTCCATGATACCATTGTTGGTTTCTAGGGTGGTCCCAAGATCAATATAAGCATAGAAAAGAATGAATACGCAAAGAAGAGTGGCGGAAACACACTTACATTGAACGTCTTTTGGATGTGATGATCAACGAAACTTTTCCTCTTTGCTAGAAGCTCTCGGCCAAGGTGGATTTGTTGAAGATGTTCTACAAGCTCCAAGCTTCAAATGGATCCCAAGCTCTTAGTTCGGTTTCCCTATCACCTTGTATTGATTCCTTGTTTGTGCTAGCAAAAGATGAAAGAAAACAATCTTCCTTCACCTTTGGAGACTCACGGTTTTCTCAAAGAAAATGGAGAGAGAGTTTTTTTTCATCTTTTGCTAGCACAAACAAGGAATCATGAAAAACCAATACCAAAAATGTTTTGCAATTTGTTTTCTAAAAACATCATGAAAAACCAATACCAAAATTTGGTATATCTTTCCAAAAGTCAAAACACCAATTTTTGGCTCCAAAATGGCATTAAATGCCCACACCAACCCCTTTCATGAATAGTGACTGCATGTCACTCACCAAAAAGGTGACTTAGACATCTATCACTAAAGTGACAAGTGATGTGACTCGCGATGTGACTTGCGGCCACACTTGACTGTAAGCAACTAGTTTCTCGTGAACCAGTTCTTTGAGAAAACCGTGAGTCTCCAAAGGTGAAGGAAGATTGTTTTCTTTCATCTTTTGCTAGCACAAACAAGGGATCAATACAAGGTGATAGGGAAACCGAACTAAGAGCTTGGGATCCATTTGAAGCTTGGAGCTAATAGAACATGTTCAACAAATCCATCTTGGCCGAGAGCTTCTAGCAAGGAGGAAAATTTTCGTTGATCATCACATCCAAAAGTCGTTCAATGTAAGTGTGTTTCCGCCACTCTTCTTTGCGTATTCATTCTTTTCTATGCTTATATTGATCTTGGGACCACCCTAGAAACCAACAGTGTAATAGTAGGTTTAGACGCACTATATAAAGGGGTTGATAACTCATTGTAACGAGTTAGCCAATTTTTCTCATGCATAACTTGTAAAAGAGAGCAAGAAGCCAAGTATAAGCGAGAGCTAGAGTAGGCCGGTCAGACCTAAACTCCTAATAAAGATTTTATTTCCTTTGTATCCATGGACGTAGGTTGGATTCATTCCGCCGAACTATGTTAAACCTTTTGTCTTGTCTGTTGTTTCTATCTTTTGCCAAGTTTGATTTGATTCCCAACTAACCACACAAATTCACTACTTGAAGAGGTTTGTTCGAATAGTGATTTTTCCCGAATTACCCCTGGAACGAAAAACAGCCGTCAACACTTTTTTAAAAAAGTGAATAAATTAAAATTATCTAATTAAAAAATTAGTTTTTTAATTAACTTTGATGACACACTTAATTGAAAGTAGTTTTCTATTATGTTTTATATGAAAAAATTAGGCAGAACCCAAAATTTTCCCACTAAACTTTTATTCGACATCTCAATAGCCCACCAAACTTTTATTTTCACCCTTTAACCATTGAACTCTTAATACGGTGTAACAAACCCATTTAGTGTAACGCCGTTCCGTTTACCGTCCACATCATATTTTTCCGTTAGGAGTTGATGACGTGGCAGCCAACAGTGCAAATGCTAAATATAACATAACACATAATTGACCCCCTGAACTTTTATAATATATCTCATTAGCCCACTGAACTTCAATATTTTACCTATAAACCTACATAACTCTCATAAATGATGTTAAAAACCTTTATAACTACATAAACCATCATCAACACAATCATGTTTTGAAAAAATTGCAAATGGTCTATTTAATTTCATTTGAACATTAATTAACACTACTAAAAAAAAATTTCAATATTAAACAAATAATAGTAAAACACAATCATATCTAATTTTTAATAAATAATTTTAGAATAAAGGTGACGCAACATATTAAATGGTCCACAATAACAACACAGAAAGACGAAAAAGAAACAAAATATTGAAATGAAAAATACAAAATAATAGACTTAAATTAACCAATAGTATCTAGAATAATGATATTTGTTTAATTTAAGGTGTGTAACAAACATGTTTAGATAAAAAATAATGATATTTGTTGATAATTTAAGTACCATGAATTTGAGTTTAATATGTTGCGTCACTTTTATTCTAAAATTATTTATTAAAAATTAGATATGATTGTGTGTTTACTATTATTTTTTTAATATTGAAAATTATTTTTTTAATAGTGTTGATTAATGTTCAAATGAAATTAAACAGATCATTTGTAATTTTTTCAAGACATGATTGTGTTGATGATGGTTTATGTAGTTATAAAGAGTTTTTAACATAATTTTTTAGAGTTATGTAGGCTTATAGGTAAAATATTGAAGTTCAGGGGGCTAATGAGATGTATTATAAAAGTTCAGGGGGTCAAATATGTGTTCTGTTATATTTGACATTTGCATTGTTGGCTGCCACGTCATCAACTCCTAACGGAAAAATCTGACGTGGACGGTAAACGGAACGGCGTTATACTAAATGGGTTTATTACACCGTTTTTAAAAGTTTAGTGGGTTAAAAGGTGAAAATAAAAGTTTGGTGGGCTATTAAAATGTCGGATAAAAGTTCACTGGGCTAATTATGGGTTCTGTCGAAAAAATTACCACTCTCGAAATGTAATGTGATTATCCAATCATCCAATCACAGATAATAACATTCAATTCTGCAATAAATGTTGACTTCTCTTGGCTATTCTGCACAGAAGACAAATTCTTTTGGGACCATGCAAATTGTAATTGATAGAGTCTGCAAATACTGACAAAACAATGAAATGAAAAATACAGGGGGCAAGTTTTTAAGCCACCTATGCAACTATGCAAATGAAACCCAGAGATTGTTTAGACTCATGCTGCCTCTATTTCAAGCCTTAAATACCTAATCTTCCTAGTGATTCTGTTGTTTGTTCAGTTTCAGTGACAAAACTGACAGATAATGCTTTTTTTTTCCTGAAACATTTATTATTCTTGCAATATCACACCACCCCCCACCATCTTTTCTTTCAACTGCTTAGCTTCAACACAATCTTCATTTTTTTTTTATTTGTAAAAATCAGCCCTTGAATTGAGCTCATATGGGTAGCATCACAACATCCAAAACAGGAAAGAAACTGGGACAATTCCTTGAAGAGCAACAAGAACCTTTCATCCTGGAGATTTACCTTTCAGAAAGAGGCTGCATAAAGAATAACAAGAAGTTGAATTCAGGTAATTTCTTGAAGAAGAGGTCAGTTAGTTTAAGTAATAGCTTAAAAGCTGCATATAACAAGCTTGTTTCCATTAAAGATAGCTCCAAGATTAAGAACACTACTCATGGTAGCCAAGAAATTTCAGAAGCAGATCGATTTTCATCTGCTAGTTGCATAACAGATTTTAGTTCATGCTCAGAGAGCCATGTTCATTTGCAAAAGGATGATATTTGCCAGTACACAGAGAATGAGGTACCAAATTTTTACAATTTTCTGTTTGTTAGGGAAAAGGTCATTTTGATCCTGACACTTGATTGTTTTTAGAAATAGTCACATAAATTCCTTTAGAGACCACGATATTGGGTTATCAATATTTGTAATTGATCCGTTCAATTAATGGATAGCCGTTCAATCAAGGAGTCTGAAAATTTAACCTGTATTTGATCTAATTTAACCTGTATTTGATCTTAATTTATTGCACCCCAGTACAATCCCTATTTGTACATGGATTTTAACTCTATTAGAATGGAATGTGAATTCATGTACTCAGTCTATCCAAATAACGGGTATAAAAAATTATTATCTTATCTCTAACATATCGGATATATATATATATATATTAGGGATATGTGTGTCTCAAAAAAAGAATCTTCTGGTGTATAAATATCATTTCTACTCTTTGTCGAGTTTAAACGAAATATTTAAAATCTCCAACTGTCCCGGGCTCTTATAAGAAATACACCCCTAGATTATTTATTATTATTTCTTGTTGCCCTTTTGATCTTGAGTAATGATACACTCACACATACTTTTACTTAAAGTTTTATAAACTCTCTCACTGTACCTGAGTGTATCATTTTTGTTTGATCTTTAATGTAAAAGCTTAATTGTTTCAAAATCTAACAGGATGCTTCAGTTAGAAAGATGGGATGGAACTGTACTGAAGAAAGTGAACAAATCAGTCCTGAATCAGTAGTTCAAGTTGAATCAAGAAGTTCCTTCACTCCGGCTAAGAAAATTACAGAGGATTCTTTGATATCACCTTCTTTATGGAACTTAATTTTTCACTCAGCTAAAGACAAGCAGTGTTGTGTAGGCACAGCAACAGAATTAGAAGAGCTACCCAACTCACAATTCTACAAATCCAAAAAGATTCTGCAGCAAACAAAGCAGCTTTTATTTGATTGTGTAAGAGTAGTGCTAAAGGAGAGGAGGCATCAGAATTATAAAGAGTCAATGGGAGCTGAGTTGCTTGGAAAACTCATGACTGAACAAATTGAAACCTGGGGAAAACAATCAGGAGATGAATTGAACATAAGAAGACTCCTGGATTTTTATTTTCAGGATTCTGTACAAGAATGGACTTATTTTGAGCCACAGATGAGGGACCTTGCATGGGAGATTGGAGATGCCATACTTGAAGACATCAGAGATCAAATTGTTACAGACATGGTTTCAATGTAGATACAGGTAATTACTCAATAAGGATGAAAATGATGACATTTATTTCTCTAAATAGTTTATAATCCTTCAGTTTTTTTGTTTTTATTTTTTTTAACTTCAGGTTTTAGGATTTTGATAGAGAAATTTTATATGTATGATAATCACTTAGTGGTCGTGTAACTGGCATGTGGCTGGTGGATGATAGAATTTATATTATTGGGAAAAAGACACTCGGAATTCTAAAATTTGCTTTAATACATGAATTTATATTTAGCGGTGATTTTTTTGTGCTCATTTTTTTTTATAATGCGTGCGTGCATAATAATAAATTAGTAAAATTTAATTATTTATAAATTTTCATCAATTAATTATCCATTATAATTTATAAAAAGTTCAACATAAATCTCAATTTAACACTAAATCTAGGTTCTTAAATCTAGGTTCTTAATACATAATTAGACTCTTCATATATTTTTCGTTAATGAATTTAGTCTATTTCGATCTACATAAAAGCACTATAACTCTAATCATCCAAGTATAGAAAATTCTATGGAAATAAAAACACCACCACTAAAACGACGTGGTTTTAATCATGTTTTTTTCTTTTAAAATACAACCAAAATAATATCATTTTGACTATGCTTTTGTTTCATATTTTATCTCGTTTGTCTCGATATCAGTTCTCTCTCTAAGTACAAATAATTCACAAATGTTGATGGTGTTTTCCGGGCACTATGTCATTTAATCAGCACGACAGGGGTAAAAGGGTAATTCCCTGATTGGTCCGGATCATTAATACTGACCCGACCACATGAGTCAGGGGCCGAGCACTTAAGATCGTTAACCCGACCACTTAAAGATTGGATGACCGGGCAATTATCAGGTCGACAGCAGCACTCTCAGTACAAAAAACTATTGTGACCGACCTCATGAAGACCGACCATATAGCGAGGCGTGCTCCAGAAGATAACACCCTATCATTGTGGATAAGATGACAAGTTATCCTATTTTCATAAGGAAAACTGGTGAGTTAATATCCTAATAGGATAAATGAAGTAAATGTAGTTTTGATTAGGAATCCTTATGGGAAAAAGGAACAGTTTTGACTAGGAATCCTTATGGGAAATGAAATTGTTTCAACTAGGAAATTCTTGTAGGAGAAGGAATCTAATTTCTACACTATTATAAATAGAATGGTAGAGTGTGCATAAGGGTAACAAGTTGAAGGTTAAAAGTGGGCATCAGAATCATCAAGCTCTGACTTGTAAACACAAAAAAGATCCGAGAAGCATATTTCAGTAATAAAAAGTACCATCCCGTTTGTGTCCGTGGACGTAGGTCGGACCAAGATCCGCCGAACCACGTTAAATCTCGTTGTTGTTTGGTGTGTTTATCTGTTTTTTCGCTAAATTTGCTTTTGGTCCCCCATAACCAAACAAATTCACTATTGAGAGAGGATTTTCTCGGGAGTGATATTCCAATATTACCCTGAGACCAAAATCAGCCGTCAACAGTTGGCGCCGTCTGTGGGGAACTCAACAAAAAGCAACTCGCGTAGTGAGACAATGGCGGAAGACGGAAGCCACCAACCATCAGGGAGCTCGGCTGCAGATTGGATGGAGAAGATTGAGGAGAACCTTAGGAAAGAAAGGGAGGAAAGCCAAACTCTGCTAAAAACCATAGTAGACCGTTTGGAAAGGATAGACGGAGCACACAATGGAAAATTCGAGGCCGGGACTAGCCGACGAAGGAACGACATAGCAGAAGGAAAGAGAATTGTCGATATAAGTGAGGACGACAGACCCCGGAGGAGAGACCCTTACAGGGTGAGATCTGTAGTGGTCCAGGGAGATTCCCGGACCGAGGACACATGGGAGGAAGAGAGTGACAAATCGTCACCAGACCCCTCCTATGATAGCCTTCGCAACACCCGGCGAAAGGAGAAAGAATATGACGAAGAAGTACGAGAAGATACCGGCCACGAGAAGCACCTCCCCCGGGATAACAAAAAGAAAGAAGACCGCAGGAGGCAGAGTGGAACCAAGATAGCAACATGAAATCTTGGTTACGGGAGGAGCTGATCAAATGGGGAGTATATCCCAATGCAAACAGAGGGGATGTCCAGGACGGCAAAGATGAATCTCCCCTCGCGGAAAAAATAAGGTCGGCAAGATTCCCAAAGCGATTCAGCATGCCGACCATGGCACCCTACAAAGGCCATTCTGACCCGAAATCACACATCGAAAGCTTTGTCTTGTTGATGGAAGTCCAGGGAGTAGTAGGGGACGCCATCTGCAAAGTGTTCCCCCTAACTCTGGCCGGACCGGCCATTCTATGGTATAGAAGCCTAGCCCCAAGGAGCATCAGCAACTTCGCACAACTGAGGAAGTCATTCATACGACACTTCAAAGGGGCATGCGTCCCAAAGAAAATGGTGGGAGAATTGAGACTGATGAAGCAGGGGGATGATGAGCCCCTGAGGAATTTTATTGAAAGGTACCACAATTTGGTGCTCGAGGTCGGAGCGTATGAGTCATCGGAAGCGCTAGAAAGTCTCAAGGGAGGTCTGAAGGTCGGGAAGTTGTGGACTCACCTGAGGATTCAAGACATATCGGATTATGCCACTGCCCTGAAGTTGGCCAGGAAGTTTATCTTAATAGAGGAGGAGAAAAAGATTGTCCGGGGAGTAGACACCCGAAAGGCTAAGATACTCAGGTCAGACAATCAGGGGGATTCGATCAGAAATTTGAGGAGATCGGTCCCAGAGCAGAAGAAACTCAGACCGACACCTCCGAGTAGTAATGTTCAAGAGATGAAGTCACCTGTCCAAGTCAACCGTGTCGCGGGAAGGACAATATACACCCCCCTGAACAAACCTATGACCCAGATAATTCGGGAAATCCAGGACAAATGTCTGTTGGCCGAGCCTAATTTGAGAAGGTTCCCGATTGAGGAGGGAAATAATAGGGCTTACTGTATCTACCATAACGTAAGGGGACATGCCACGAATGGGTGCAGAGACCTGCGGGAGCAGGTGGAAGACTTGGTGAAAGAAGGCTATCTCAGTGAGTACATAGACCATTCTGTTTTTGAGGTCGACCAAAGTTGATAGCGGAAGTCATCCGGTCGGATGCATAGAATGCTGAGATGCAGAGAGGATGTATTAAGAAGAGTCTTACTTGTAGTGACCCTTGTAGAGTTGCAAGAAAGACAACGGATCCCAAAAATGTGAGTAAGACCTCTTCTGTCTTAGGCTGACATTTATTTATGCTTGTTTGTTGTGGTCCACACAATAGTTTTGATATTTGTTTTACGGCTCGGGTCTGCTCTTGTACCGCCGAGTCCGTTTTGTTGATATATGTTTTACGGCTCGGGTCTGCCCTTGTACCGCCGAGACCGATGTTTCTTTCCGACTCGGGTCTGCTCTTGTACCGTCGAGATCGATGTTTCTTCCTGGCTCGGGTCTGCTCTTGTACCGCCGAGACCGATGTTTCTTTCCGACTCGGGTCTGCTCTTGTACCGCCGAGATCGATGTTTCTTCTTCTGGCTCGGGTCTGCTCTTGTACCGCGGAGACCGATGTTTATTTCCGGCTCGGGTCTGCTCTTGTACCGCCGAGACCGATGTTTCTTTCCGACTCGGGTCTGCTCTTGTACCGCCGAGATCGATGTTTCTTCCAGGCTCGGGTCTGCTCTTGTACCGCCGAGACCGATGTTTCTTTCCGACTCGGGTCTGCTCTTGTACCGCCGAGATCGATGTTTCTTCTTCTGGCTCGGGTCTGCTCTTGTACCGCCGAGACCGATGTTCTTTCCGACTCGGGTATGCTCTGTACCGCCGAGATCGATGTTTCTTTCCGGCTCGGGTCTGCTCTTGTACCGCCGAGACCGATGTTTCCTTCCGGCTCGGGTCTGCTCTTGTACCGCCGAGAACGATGTTTATTCCTGGCTCGGGTATGCTCTTGTACCGCCGAGACCGATGTTTCTTTCCGGCTCGGGTCTGCTCTTGTACCGCCGAGACCGATGTTTCTTTCCGACTCGGGTCTGCTCTTGTACCGCCGAGATCGATGTTCTTCCTGGCTCGGGTCTGCTCTTGTACCGCCGAGACCGATGTTTCTTTCCGGCTCTGGTCTGCTCTTGTACCGCCGAGACCGATGTTTCCTTCCGGCTCGGGTCTGCTCTTGTACCGCCGAGATCGATGTTTCTTCCTGGCTCGGGTCTGCTCTTGTACCGCCGAGACCGATGTTTCTTTCCGACTCGGGTCTGCTCTTGTACCGCCGAGATCGATGTTTCTTCCTGGCTCGGGTCTGCTCTTGTACCGCCGAGGCCGATGTTTATTCGGCTCGGGGCTGGATTTCGTTCCGCCGAGGCCGCTTGGTTATTCGGCTCGGGGCTGGATTTCATTCCGCCGAGGCCGCTTGGTTATTCGGCTCGGGGCTGGATTTCGTTCCGCCGAGGCCGCTTGGTTATTCGGCTCGGGGCTGGATTTCGTTCCGCCGAGGCCGCTTGGTTATTCGGCTCGGGGCTGGATTTCGCGGTTATTCGGCTCGGGGCTGGATTTCGTTCCGCCGAGGCCGCTTGGTTATTCGGCTCGGGGCTGGATTTCGTTCCGCCGAGGCCGCTTGGTTATTCGGCTCGGGGCTGGATTTCGTTCCGCCGAGGCCGCTTGTTTATTCGGCTCGGGGCTGGATTTCGTTCCGCCGAGGCCACTTGTTTATTCGGCTCGGGGCTGGATTTCGTTCCGCCGAGATCGCTTGGTTAATCGGCTCGGATATGGATTTTATTCCATCGAGGCCTTATGGTTTATTCAGCTCGGGGTCGGGTTACGTCCCACCGAGTCGGCTTCTTTGGACTGGGGATGTAATATTCCCCCAGAGCCAAGTCTTTCTTTCAGCTCGGGGTCGGGTTACGTCCCACCGAGTCGGCTTCTTTGGACTGGGGATGTAATATTCCCCCAGAGCCAAGTCTTTCTTTCAGCTCGGGGTCGGGTTACGTCCCACCGAGTCGGCTTCTTTGGACTGGGGACGTAACATTCCCCCAGAGCCAAGTCTTTCTTCAGCTCGGGGTCGGGATACGTCCCACCGAGAGACTTATCATCGGCATGGGATCGAAGCATCTCCCACATGGTCGGCCCTCTATTTGTCTGGGGAGGTAACATTCCCCCAGAGCCAAATGTTCTTCTCAGCTCGGGATCAGGTTACGTCCCACCGAGTCGATCGTCATCAGCATAAGGGCAAAACATTTTCTCCACGGGTAGATATCGAGATCCTCGTTGACTGAGCACATGAAGGTGGCAGGAATGACCAGATTTGCAGCCAAATGCGTTTTTCTCTGTGATTTCTGGAGCGACCACCAGCAAGGCGATCAGCACACCATCTTTTTATAGTTCCCGGCACCAACTTGTATACTCGTTGGAACCGAGAACTAGGGGACAGATGTTGATGGTGTTTTCCGGGCACTATGTCATTTAAGCAGCACGACAGGGGTAAAAGGGTAATTCCCTGATTGGTCCGGATCATTAATACCGACCCGACCACATGAGTCAGGGGCCGAGCACTTAAGATCGTTAACCCGACCACTTAAAGATTGGATGACCGGGCAATTATCAGGTCGACAGCAGCACTCTCAGTACAAAAAAACTATTGTGACCGACCTCATGAAGACCGACCATATAGCGAGGCATGCTCCAGAAGATAACACCCTATCATTGTGGATAAGATGACAAGTTATCCTATTTTCATAAGGAAAACTGGTGAGTTAATATCCTAATAGGATAAATGAAGTAAATGTAGTTTTGATTAGGAATCCTTATGGGAAAAAGGAACAGTTTTGACTAGGAATCCTTATGGGAAATGAAATTGTTTCAACTAGGAAATTCTTGTAGGAGAAGGAATCTAATTTCTACACTATTATAAATAGAATGGTAGAGTGTGCATAAGGGTAACAAGTTGAAGGTTAAAAGTGGGCATCAGAATCATCAAGCTCTGACTCTGTAAACACAAAAAAGATCCGAGAAGCATATTTCAGTAATAAAAAGTACCATCCCGTTTGTGTCCGTGGACGTAGGTCGGACCAAGATCCGCCGAACCACGTTAAATCTCGTTGTTGTTTGGTGTGTTTATCTGTTTTTCGCTAAATTTGCTTTTGGTCCCCCATAACCAAACAAATTCACTATTGAGGGAGGATTTTCTCGGGAGTGATATTCCAATATTACCCTGAGACCAAAATCAGCCGTCAACAGATTTCAATTTCTAAAATGGTGGAATTTAGTTATATATATATATATATATATATATATATATTATATATATATATATATATATATATATATATATATATCTTAATGAAATAATTAATTTTTTTTTTGTTAATAATTAAGGGATGCAGAAAGTCTAAATTGATTTTTTTAACAGCTCTTGGAATTTGAATTCAGGTGGCCAATCAAGTCAGGCACATGAAGGCACGTGACAACAATTAATAATTAAATTAAGAAAGAAAATGGAGGCATAGGTGAATGGTACCACCAATTAATAATTACAAAAATAATATTTATACGATATTTTGTAAAACACTTTACTAATCCATGTGTATAGTATTATAATTTTTTTCCTTTTTACTTTTTCAATTACATATAATTGTAAAAAATATTATACAAAATATGGTACAATATTGAAGAAGTGTTTTAGAGGCAAAGATCCCGGGTATCATGGCTCGAAGAAGGGGATAGAAACACTAATTTTTTTCATGTGAGAGAAGAGGTTGCCTCAGTGGTAAAGGCTTTGGGCTTGAGTGGTTTGCTCCCTCTCAGGTTCAAGGTTCGAATATCACTAGATGCATTTTCTTGGTGCTATGCCCCCTGGTGTGAAAAGCCAGCGACTTACCCTAATCTGTGTTAGGAAACTTTTGAGGGCATGGGACACAGGTCCCAGGGATTAGTCGATGTGCGCGTAAGCTGACCCGGACACCCCGGTTATCCCCAAAAAAAAAAAAAACAAATAGATTGAAGTGTTACCTGGAACAGATCATTTCCCCTAACCAGAGTACCTTTGTCCCAAAAAGGTTGATTTTTTTTTAATTAAAGTTGTTACGAGTGCCTTCACAAGATCAGATATAGAAAAAGTGGAAAAGAAGGGATGGTTGTATTGAAGTTAGACATCAGCAAGGCCTACGACATGACATGGTGGAGTGGTTTTTCTTACAAAAAGCAATGGTAAGAAAGATAGAAAGAACTCATTTGATGCTTCATTTTGAACTCATTTGAATTTTACTAATACATATTGTTGAAGACAGCAACACTCACTCAAGTTGCTCACTACAAAACAGGGCGCCGAAAGCATGCAATTGCATGCATGACAGCAGGAGAAGTTGGCAAAACGTGTTTACACGTTTTGCCAACCACCAAGGCGTGTGCACTGTAGCACACGCCTTTTGAACCCTATAAAAGAGCCTCTCACCCATTGTTATTAGTATCCCAGAACTGAGAATAATAGAGAGTAAAGTGGTGTGAGAGTTTTTTGTAAAGCTTGGGTTATAAAGCTTTGTAATTCTTTTGTTTGTAATATAAAAGAAGAGTTTTCTCTCCAATCACCTCTATTATTGTGTGTTTATTCACAACACATATGCACGTTTAGGGATTCCCCAAACGCCATACGTTCTAGCTAATTATTTTCATAGCTTCCGACGAGGCTGTATCGAACGGAGGCCGGAGGAAGACGCACGCGCGCCACGCGCAGGTCAGAGAGCTTGCCACGCGCCCCAGTCGCAGTCACGCGCTTCACGCGCAGACCAAGGAAGAAGACGATACACGTGGCGACACGTCAGCGTCCAGTCAGCCGCCACGTCAGCAGGTCCTGCACAGTCAGCAGCCCAGTCAGCAGGACACGTCAGCAACACAGTCAGCAGACCCGTGGCATCCAGTCAGCAGACACGTCATCTGCCACGTCAGCATTTGCCACGTCAGCGGTGTCTGGTAAATTTCAGATAAGTCCCTGAACTTTCTGGAAATTACAATTTAGCCCCGATACTTTCAGAAATTTTCAATTTAGTCCCTGGACTTTTTTGGAAATTGCATATTAGTCCCTGAAGTTTTCCGTAATTGCACTTTGGCCCCTGAACTTTTGGAAATTGCACTTTGACCCCTGTAATTTCTGAAATTTGCAAATTGGTCCCTGTGTCGGATTTTGACAAACGAAGTGTCATTTCCACCATTTTCGACCATTCCGGACGTAACGGTGAGGTCCGTTTTTTGAAATTCTGCTTAGAATTTTTATGATGGAGGGGAGCAACGGAAAAATGATTTTGTTAACCAGTACAAACTATTTCACATGGAGATGAAGGATGAAAGACCTTCTGTATGTGAAGGACTATGATGGATCGGTGTTTCTGGAGCAGAAACCAGAAGGAATGACCGATGGAAAGTGGGCTAATCTTCACCAGAAAACATGCAGTACTATTCGTCAGTGGATCGACGACAGTATCGTGAACCATGTTAGTGAAGAGACAAATGCACGTGTTTTATGGAGAAAGCTGGAGGAGCTTTTCCGAGCAAAGACTGGAAACAACAAGCTGTACTACATCAAGAAGATGATGGGTTTGAAATACCAAGAAGGTACAGCTGTGGCGGACCATATCAACGATTTCCTCGGAACCATGAAGGAATTGTCTGGATTGGGCATAGACTTCGGAGATGAGGTAAATGGCTTAATACTCCTTAATACGTTACCAGAATCTTGGGAAACGTTCAGATCTACGGTGATCAATTCAGCCGCAGATGGGAAAGTCACTATGGAGATGGCAAAGACCAGGATCTTCGAGGAAGAAAAGAGGACGAGAATGCAGGAGTCAGCATCAGCCTCAACCTCAGAAGCTCTAGTGACAGAAAAGAACACCAGAAGGGGGAGGAGTAAAAGCCGAGGCCCAGGTAGACCAGACAAGAACCGAGGTAAATCTAAAACTAGAGATATTGAGTGCTATTATTGTAAAAAGAAAGGCCATATGAAGAGGGACTGTTACAAACTGAAACGAGCAGTCCATGAGAGATGGTGACTCTAATCAAGAAAGAGTTGCCACTACCACCGAAAAGACCTCCAAAGAATTTCATATAATATATGAAGAAGATGTTGTGAATCTTACCAGTCACGAGACCAGTTGGGTGATAGATAGTGGCGCCTCCATACACGCCACATCTCGCAGAGACTTCTTTTCATCTTACACACCAGGGGACTACGGTGCTGTAAGGATGGGGAATGACGGACAGTCCAAGACCGTCGGTATTGGAGACATCTGCCTTGAAACAGACAACGGGACAAGGCTAGTGTTGAAGGGAGTCAAGCACATCCCGACATCCGGTTGAACCTGATCTCAACAGGCAAGCTGGATGATGAAGGTTTCTGCAGCACCTTTAGTGACGGATGCTGGAAGCTCACTAAAGGATCAATGGTCGTGGCACGAGGTAAGAAAGACTCTCACCCTGTATTTGATGCATGCTAAGCTTTCAAATAGTAGCATAAATGCAGTCAACAGCAATGAGGCAGCCGAGCTATGGCATAAAAAGCTCGGTCATATGAGCAAACAGGGATGGAGATACTACGCAGACGGAATGTTCTTCCCGAATTGAAGAACTCACACTTACGGACTGTGAACACTGCATGGCTGGAAAGCAGAACAGAGTATCCTTCCAGAGCTCCCCCCCTCAACGAAACCGGAGGTACTAGATCTCATACATTCAGATGTATGTGGTCCGATGCAGACACGAACACTTGGTGGGTCACTGTATTATGTGACATTCATTGATGATCATTCAAGGAAGATCTGGGCATACACCTTGAAGAGAAAAGATCAAGTGCTTGGAGTGTTCAAGGAGTTTCACGCCCTGGTGGAGAGAGAAATCGGTAAGAAACTTAAATGCATCAGAACAGATAACGGTGGAGAATACAGAGGTCCGTTTGATCAGTACTGCAAGATGCAAGGAATCAGACATCAAACGACACCTCCGAAGACACCTCAGCTGAATGGCCTAGCTTAGAGGATGAACAGAACCTTGTGCGAGAGGATCAGAAGCTTGCTGTCACAAGCCAAGCTGCCGAAGACATTTTGGGGGGAGGCACTCATCACAGCAGTACATGTTTTGAACATGTCCCCAGCGGTCGCACTGAAAGGTAATGTTCCTAACCAAGCTTGGACAGGTAAAGAAGTGTCTTATGAACACTTGCATGTCTTTGGGTGCAAAGCCTTTGTACACGTCCCAAAGGACGAGAGATCCAAGCTTGATGCGAAGACGCGACATTGTGTCTTTATTGGCTATGGTCAGGATGATTTCGGCTACAAACTGTATGATCCAGTGGAGAAAAGATCGTCAGAGCCGTGATGTTGTCTTCGTTGAAGACCAGACCATAGAAGATATCCGAAAGGAGATGAAGACAATGCCCCAGCAATACAGAATGTGAATCCAGAACCTCATACACCGGTGCCAGTACGAGTTGAAGATGAGGTTCCCAGACATGAGGGTACAGGTGATGAAGCTCCCAGAGATGATGATCATGATCAACCACCAGTACCAGAAGCTACACCAACAGTTCCACAGAGAAGGTCAGACAGAGAGAAGCGACCTTCAACCAAATACTCTGCATATGAGTATGTGCTGCTTACTGACGGGGGAGAACCCGAGAGCTATCAGGAGGCTGTGGAAACAGATGACAGGGAAAAGTGGGAGGAAGCCATGCAAGATGAGATGAAATCTTTACATGACAATCACACTTTTGAGTTGGTGAAATTGCCAAGAGGCAAAAGGGCTTTGAAGAACAAATGGGTGTACAGAGTGAAGCAACATGAGCACACTTCACAACCCCGGTACAAAACCAGACTAGTTGTCAAGGGATTCAATCAGAGGAAATGCATTGACTTCGATGAAATCTTCTCTCCAGTTGTGAAGATGTCATCCATCAGAGTGGTATTCAGCTTAGCAGCAAGCCTCAACCTGGAAGTTGAGCAGATGGATGTCAAGACTGTATTTCTTCACGGAGATCTGGAAGAAGAAATTTACATGGAGCAACCAAAAGGCTTCAGAGTCAGATGGAAAGAGGACTATGTGTGCAAACTCAAGAAAAGCCTCTATGATTTGAAACATGCATCGAGAAAGTGGTACGTGAAGTTTGAGTCAGTTATGGGGGAGCAGAGATACAAGAAGACCACTTCAGACCATTGTGTTTTCGTTCAGAAGTTTTCTGACGATGACTTTATCATTTTACTGCTATATGTAGATGATATGTTGATAGTTGGCAGGAATCAATCGAGGA
This sequence comes from Zanthoxylum bungeanum, assembly GCA_019454045.1. Taxonomy (NCBI): domain Eukaryota; kingdom Viridiplantae; phylum Streptophyta; class Magnoliopsida; order Sapindales; family Rutaceae; genus Zanthoxylum; species Zanthoxylum bungeanum. The sequence goes on from SKCR01007188.1 coordinate 23,010, forward strand.
CTGATAATTTGAAGCAGCAACTGAGTAAGTCTTTTGAGATGAAAGACTTGGGGCCAGCTAAACAGATTCTTGGCATCAGGATCAGCCGTGATCGGAAAGCCAGGAGGTTATACTTGTCACAGGAGGAGTACATCGAGAAAGTACTTCAGAGATTCCAGATGGACAAGGCTAAAGCGGTTAGCACTCCTCTTGCTACCCACTTTAGATTGAGTACGAGACAGAGTCCCTCTACTGAGTCAGAGAAGGAGGAAATGAAACAGGTTCCATACACCTCAGCAGTGGGAAGTCTCATGTATGCCATGGTGTGCACGAGGCCAGACTTAGCACACGCAGTTGGATTGGTCAGCCGGTTTATGTCAAACCCAGGACGGGAACACTGGAATGCAATCAAATGGATTATGCGGTATCTTCGAGGCACATCCAAGATGAGATTATGTTTTGGAAGCAGCGACAACCAGTGTTGATGGGCTACACCGATTCAGATATGGCAGGAGATGTGGATACCCGAAAGTCTACTTCGGGGTATCTGATTACTCTCTCAGGAGGAGCTGTGGCATGGCAGTCAAGTTGCAGAGGTGTGTTGCACTTTCTACAACAGAGGCAGAATTCATTGCAGTGACAGAGGCTTGCAAGGAATTGCTGTGGATGAAGACATTCGTCCAGGAATTGGGTTTCAAGCAGGAGAAGTACATTTTGTACTGTGATAGCCAGAGTGTTATCTATCTCGGTAAAAATTCGACATTTCACTCGAGGTCAAAACATATCGATGTGAGGTATCACTGGATACGGGACGTCCTGAGCTCAAGGCTGATAGAACTCAGGAAAATTCACACCGACGACAACGGTGCCGATATGTTCACAAAGGTTTTACCGAATGAGAAGCTTGAAATCTGTCGTGCCATAGCCGGGATGACAAAACTCTCCACATAGTCAGAGTGGGGAGATTCAGAGAACTACGATTGGCTTGATCCCAACTTAGGGTACGTAGGCAGTCATACAGATGCAGCCAGAGGAGGATCCTTGGAGGATCCGGATTGGGTGATTAATGGTCGGCTCAGATTTTGGGGAAATCTTCACCGAGGGGGAGATTTGTTGAAGACAGCAACACTCAAGTTGCTCACTACAAAACAGGGCGCCGAAAGCATGCAATTGCATGCATGACAGCAGGAGAAAGTTGGCCACCAAGGCGTGTGCACTGTAGCACACGCCTTTTGAACCCTATAAAAGAGCCCCTCACCCATTGTTATTAGTATCCCAGAAGTGAGAATAATAGAGAGTAAAGTGGTGTGAGAGTTTTTTGTAAAGCTTGGGTTATAAAGCTTTGTAATTCTTTTGTTTGTAATATAAAAGAAGAGTTTTCTCTCCAATCACCTCTATTATTGTGTGTTTATTCACAACACATATGCACGTTTAGGGATTCCCCAAACGCCATACGTTCTAGCTAATTATTTTCATAGCTTCCGACGAGGCTGTATCACATTAGCTCGTAGCCAGAGACCAAAGGGGGGCTATTAGCATGTTGACTTATATATTTATACATTATTAACCTTGTTTCTATATATTATCCTTGAACATTATCATCTTTACTTCAGCCTTTAATTATTTCATATACTTTCCATAATATTGTTTCACGTGCGTATTGTAACATCCGCTGACCCCGGCGACTTGTACATTACCAGAGCCTGACGACTATTACAGTATGGAGGCATAATACTTGATATGAATTATGTTTGAGCAAGTACGTGCTCATAAAATGATATTTGAGACATTCAGTAAATCCCTTGAAATTCCGACGAGGAACTTAGCTTACGTTTCGTTCCGAACAGTCTTTAGTAATCAGGCCGTAACTTTTTCATAAGATATTCAATTTTTATGAATTTTATATCATCGGAAATCTTAGACAAAGAGCTACAACTTTTGCGTTCGATATTTTTCCACATTCGAAACTGAAACGGGTCAAAAATCATAAATTCCGTTACTGCTACAGTAATTTCGGGATTAGTCTAGATAAAGGATGAGGTGGCACAATCCTAACCTCTCATTCCATCACAAAATCAGCCCCTCTTTATCTATAAATCAAACTATTCACTCATATTCTCTCAAGCAAAAAAACGTGGGTTATGGTTTCTAAGGGAGCTCGAATCTTATTCATCTTCATGGAAGATTGTGACGAAATGGGATGAGTTCTTGAGATTATTTTGGTCATGTAAGGTTCTAACTCCCTTTCATTTCTTTATTTTTCAGTTTTGGACAAGGAAACTAAAGCCCCATTTCACATATAGCATGCCCTAGCCATGGGAATTGTTAGATTTAAAATTGATAAGTTGTTTACAAGTATTTTGAGAGTAGTATGATAATATAAACATGTAATGAGGTTCATATGTGAATGAATATGTTGAGGAAATTATGCTTTGTGAATTGATGATTCTTGTTGATAGTTGGTGTATGAATTGTGATATGAGATGAGTTTTGGAGTTGGAAAAGTGCCTATGTGTTGGTCCTAGATTAAATGTGTGAAGATTTCTTGAGTATGGCATTGAAAAGTCGAAACTAGGCCATGAGAATGGCTTACGAAGCATTCCGCATCGCGACGCGTGCAAAACGAAAGCGTTGTTTCGGCTCTGGTATGGTTCGCATTGCCAAACCCGGTATCGCGACACAAGACATAAATAATTTCGTCTCATTTCATTTTCAACTTTAAAGGTTAGAGACCACTGTAGGGGTTTTGTATCATATCTTATATACACATTATGTCACGTTGTACATATTATACATCATAAGACAATTATAGAGCATTTGAATTAAGAAACTTAATTTAGTTCCAAAGCATATGCCAAGATTTATAGTCTAACCAAGTTACCAATTATAGATCATCGCATGAATCACAATTCCTTTCGAAGAGTGGCATAGGACCAGCCAAATTTCAAACAAGTGAGTCGAAATTTTCCATTCACTACAAGAAAACTGTCAAATAGCGATGGAAAAATCCGTAGCTAACTGACCACTAGCGACGGAATAGCGACGAAAAAATTCTGTCTCTATTTTGTTGGTCGCAAAAAAAAATAGCGACAGAAATATTTCATCCGTCGCTAAAATTAGCTACGGAATTTTATTCCGTCTCTATATAGCGACGGAATTTCCGTCTCTAATTAGCGACATAAATTATTCCGTCGCTAAATATTGACGGGAAATTCTGTTTCTATTTAGAGACGGAATAATTTCCGTCTCTAAATAGAAACGAAATTTTTTGTCACTATTTAGCGACGGAATAAAGATTCTGTTGCTAATTAGAGACGTAATTTCTGTAGCTATTCCATAGCTATATATTTAAAAAAAAATATTAAAAACCAAAATTTTAAAATTTTAGAGAGGCGGGAAATTTTAAAATTTTAAAGATGATGAAACTTTTAAAATTTTAGAAATGAAAAATTTTAAAATTTTAGAGAGGTATGTAATTTTATAATTATATAGATGTGGGAAATTTATAAATTGTAGAGAGAGTAAATTTTTAAATTTTAGATAAGGGAAAATTTTAAAATTTTTGAATGGTAGAAAATTTTAAAAAAAAATTGACTTTGTTAATGTTATATATAAATCTTCAATTCCACAAGACACTGTAATGTCCACCGCAAGTTTCGACACACCACCATCCATTTACGCCACTTTAAACAAAAAAAAAATATTTGTGTTTGTTTCTTAGGAAATTTTAAAAGAGGAGATAACAAAAATGAGAGATTGATAATAAGAGTTGAACTATGAAAATTTTTGATGGTATATGGAATTGAGTAGGGAAATAAAAATTTGATGGTATATGGAATTGAGTAGGGAAATTTTGGATTATGTATTGGAGTTGAGAGTTAAAAAGATTGTGATGTATATATAGAGGAAAAGATATGAGAAGCGGGAAGATTTGTAAATTTTATAAACATTTGAAATTTTCGTAAGGCGGGATATTTTTGAAAATTTTGGAGGGATTTAAAATTTTAAAAATTAGCTACGGAATTTTAATTCCGTTTCTAATTAGCGATATAATTATAATTTCATTTCTAATTAGCGACGGAAAATCCGTCTCTATTTTTTTTAAAAAAAAAAGTGGCGCCGAAAGGATTGAATTTTTTGGGGGATTGAAAATTTTAAAATTAGCTACGGAATTTTAATTCCGTTTCTAATTAGCTACTGAATTTTAATTCCGTTTCTAATTAGCGACGAAATTTTCATTCCGTTTCTAATTAGCGACAGTAAATCCGTCTCTATTTTTTTTTAAAACAAAAGTGGTGCCGAAAGGATTTAATATTTGTAGGGTTTTAAAATTTTAAAATTAGCTACGGAATTTTAATTCCGTTTCTAATTAGCTACGGAATTATAATTTAGTTTCTAATTAGCGACGGAAAAAATTCCGTTTCTAATTACCAATTAAAATAAAAATGAAAATTTAAAAGCAGCGACGGAATAAAGATTTCGTATCTATTTAGCGACGGATTTTTAATTCTGTTTCTAATTAGCGACGAAATTTTACTTCCGTTTCTAATTAGCGACGGAAAAATTTCGTTTCTAATTACCAATAGTTTTGGAAATTATAAATTAAATTAAAATAAAAATGAAAATTTAAAATTAGCGACAGAATAAAGATTTTGTTTCTATTTAGCGACGAAATATTAATTCCATTTCTAATTAGCGACGGAATAGCGATGGAAAAATTCATTTTCTAACGAAAATTTGTTTCCGTCTCTAATTTAGAGATGTAACTTTTTTTGTCGCTAAATTTCGTCCCTAATTTCATTATCCGTTTCAATTCCGTCTCAATTCTGTCGTTATATTTTGAAACGGAATTTTCTTTTACTAAATTCCGTCACTAAAACTGTAATTTCTTGTAGTGTTTTCAGTTGATTTTCATTATGTTATTTTTCATATCAGACTTACTTTTCACATTTAGGGTACTAGCCAAGTTTACTATCAGTTATATTTTATTTAACATGTTTTGATAAATGGTTTAGAAAAGAAATATTTTCAAAGCATGATTTTATGTTTTGAAGGCATGGGAGAAAAACCCACCTCAGTATGTAACTTGTCACAGATATGGAATTGACGGAGAGAACATGTGCACATGTAGAGGACAGGGGGGACGACGATACGTAACGCCCCCAGATCCTAGTTCAGGACTATGGATGACAGATGTCTCTAGATCCTAGATTCAGAGCTTGGAGGGTAGCATAGATTCGCACCCCCAGTTCTAGTTAAGTGGTTTAAAGGACATCGATACGTAACGCCTCAAGACCACTAGTTTCAGGGGCAGGTAGGGGCATTATTTGGAGATGACGATACGTAACCCCCCAAAATCATGGATTTACACTTCTGACTCTAGTTAGTCGTATGAGGGACGACGATACATAACTCCCCCATGTGTCAAGTTTTTCAGAGACATATAACAGTTGTTTTTTAGAAAACAATTTTCAGAGATCAGTTTGCGGATATAGATTTCAAAAATAGTTTTCAGTGAAAAATTTCCTAGAAATGAAAGTTTCCAGAAATAGCAGCTTTATAAGAGACTTTCCGAAAAGATTATCATAAAGATTTCTAGAACAAGAATTGCTTTCAGGAAAGTAAAGTTTTTTTCAGAAAAAATCCGATTTGATTTCTAAAACATGAGTTTTTATAAAGAATTTCAGTTTTCATTTTAAAACTGTCCACTCACTTAAATCGTTCAAACGATCTAACCCCTTCACTCTCAGTTTCTTTATTTTGCAGGTGTACCCGGATGACGAACTTGATGAGTGGTAATTATATCACTATTTCCCACTCATTTAATCTAATATTTTGTATAGTTTCTTGATTTTTGTGAATAATTTGATGTGTTTGTGTTATTTTATAGATAAATAAAGTTTCTGGACATTCTGAATGTGATTTGGAGCAAAACAGTGAAAATTGGAAAAAAGGGCATTTTGGTAATTTTGGCGCGTCGCGACGCGCAAGCCTTTGACGTCGCGACGCCTAACGTGCACCTAGTCCATGCTAACGTGCGCCAGGTCCACAAGTCAGAATCAGAGAAGTTTGACTTTGCTAACGTGCGCCGAGCCACGTGTCACCATCACAGTCGATATGCTAACGTACGCCGTGCCACGTGTCATCATCCTACGGTTCCGACAATCACCATTGCCACGTGTGTCATGTGTCACTCCATGTCAGCGTCCACATCATCTGTTGACCGAGTCAACGTGCCACCTCACCTTCACGTCATCATCAGCCAATCACGAAGTGCCACGTGTCGCAATCTTATGGTGCCGACAGTCGCCATCGGCACGTCAGCGCCACGTCAGTATAATAATTGAGTTGTTAGCCGTCTCGCCACATGTCGCCTTATATCCTTATCCGAATTGCCAAGCCCTCAGCAAGCCATGTCAAAAGAGGCTGGCGTCGCGACGCCAAAGGCCTTGGCGTCGCGACGCCCAGAGCTTATCCGCGCATATAAATTGAGCTCGAGGTTTTAGTTTCAGATGTACCATTCTCTCTAAATTCTCTCATGTAAATAGGGAGTTCTCTTCTTAGTTTCTTCTAATTCCAGTTTTGTAATTAATTTTAATTACGTTATGTAATAATAGTAATTTACTTTCTTTACTTTTTACAGCTTTTACTATTCACTATGAGGAGGTAACTTCCCCCTGCTAGGGTGAAAGGTAATTCTTTTACTATTGCTATTTAGATTAATCTCCCTTAAATATAATATATTCACTATTTAAAATATTGACTTAATGGGGATACCGCCATATTGGTCGGTTGGTTATTCATTTTAATCTGGTTAAACCTGACTTAATGAGGATACCGCCAGATTGGTCGGTTGGTAATTAAATTTTCTTACCGCCTATATGGCAGGTTTATTTTGGTTCCGCCTTTATGGCTGGTTTATGGACAAATATTACCGCCTTAATGGCTGGTTGGACATAATTTGACTTAATTAGGTTACCGCTTATATGGCTGGTTGGTAAAATTATCACAAATATATATATTATATTATGGGAGATATCTAAATAGTAAATAGTAGAAGTTAATTCCTTTTACCTTAGCATTTTATTTTGTTGCATTTATTTTTCCGCATTTACTTTTTAGTAATTTTACTTTATGTCTTTTAAATTTTTACCGGCCCTAACTATGTGTTGTAACTAAGTTAGTTATCTAGGGTTGTGATGAAATCTAATATCACCGGTTTATAAGGGGTTAGATTATAGTTTGGGTAATATAAAGATTTATTTATTGAGTCTTAATCTTAATGCTTTTTATTAACTGGCCACTAATAAAATTGACTAGGTAAACTTAAAATGAACTAGACTTATGGATTTTAAGTTTAAGACCTTAGACTCAATAGCCCACGATCTTCCTTAAGGATAGATAACCCTTTAATATATTTCCTTACAGGATAGACATATACCTGTCGGGCGGGGGTAACCATAATTGGAACTTAAACTTAATGAATCCAGATAATTTGGTTGACATAGACATATGGTTCAATTGGGTTAAACTGGGTATTTGCGTCTGACCATCGACATAGGCTTTCATATAATTTAGTGTTCCAGGTTAATAAATCAATATATTACCCAACTTTAAGATAACCACTTCATCTTTTAAAAGATATTAGAAAGATTCACAACCCTAAATAGTTTTTAATATTGAATTTTCTTAAAACCTACTTTCGAACAATTTTATTTACTTGTTTTTAAATTTAGAATTGTCACTATTTCAAATCAATCAAACAACCTGTTAGACACTAGTAATCATTTGACCTAATAAAATTAATAGCTTATGTATTAAGTCCTCGTGGGATCGATACTTTTTATACTACTTGAACGATACGTGCGCTTGCGTTATACGTGTGTGTAAGCACCAGTCAAGTTTTTGGCGCCGTTGCCGGGGACTTATTTATCTTTCACTATTAGTTTTAAGGTTAGAAACCTTTACTTGTATCTAATTTTTTTTACTTATTGTTTTTGTTTTCTTGTGTTTCAGGTTCTCAGATCCTTTATGAGACGAACCATAAGCTTTGAACTTCGACCGCTTGACCCGAAAATTGAAAGAACCATCAGACAGTTGAGAATGGAAAGGCGAGAAGGCCAAGAAGCTTTAGTCAACATGGAACCTGAACCTTTGGAGGTAGCACCACCAATTCCCATTCGAGACAGAACCATTGCGGTGGTTGACAGACTCATTTCATGTATTGTACTTCCTCCCTTACCAGCAAATGCGGGTGACATCAAAACACGCATTCAGATGATTCAGCAGTCAGTTCAGTTTGAGGGGAATGCAATTGAAGATCCTAATGCCCACATCAGCAACTTCCTGGAAGTTTACGACACTTTCAATTACAACCGAGAAGCTGAAGAAGCAATGAGACTGCGTGTTTTTCCATACTCCTTGAAGGACAGAGCTAAAACTTGGCTACATTCACTACCAGTAGGTTCTATCACAACTTGGAACACTTTAGCCACCAAATTTCTTGCAAAGTACTTTCCACCAACCAGAACCGGAAAGTTGAGGAATGACATCACATCTTTTGTGCAACAAGAATAAGAAACTCTCTACGAAGCTTGGGAAAGGTACAAAGATTTGCTCCGGAAATGTCCTCACCATGAGATTCCAAAATGGCTTCAAGTCCAAACATTCTATAATGGACTTTCTGGAATAATGAGAACCACAATCGATGCTGCCGCTGGAGGAGCTTTAATGGCAAAAGGAGAAGATCAAGCCTGGGACCTAATCGAAGAAATGGCCAACAACAATTTCTTGTGGCTAACAGAAAGGAGCATGATCCAAAGAATTGCAGGAATTTATGAAAGTGGAGCCAATACAGCAGTCAACGCCAAGCTGGATCAGATATGCAAATTCATGGAGACTCTTACCACTGGATCCATAAGTTCACCATATGGAGGAGCACCAGAACTAAACCAACTTGAAGAAACGGTGAATTTTGTCAACAATTTCAACAGACATGGAACAATCCATATTCCAACACCTACAACCCAGGGTGGAGGAATCATCCTAATTTCTCATGGAGCAACAATTCAGGGCAAAAGAACTATCCACCACCAGGATTCCAACAGCAAAACCAGGAGTTTGAAAAAGAACCAGAAATGAAAGAATTGATTACAAAGATGTTCAAAAAGCAACAAGATGCATATGATGCTATATTTCAAAGCCAATCTGCTTCCATCAAAGCACTGGAGAATCAAATTGGACAACTGGCCAATGCTCAGAGTTACAGACCACCATGTACCCTTCCTATTAACACAGAACCAAATCCAAGGAACATGGGAAATGAGCAGTGTCATGCCATCATGTTAAAAAGTGGTACTGAAATCAACAAAAATATTGGAGCCAAAACAACTGCTGAGGAAGTTCCAAAAGAAACAGGGCAACTGACGGAGGAAAAAGAAGCAAAGGAAAAAGAACCAGAACAGATCACTCCACCTCTACCTTTTCCTCAACGTCTTCAGAAAAACAAACTGGACAAACAGTTTGCTCGTTTCCTGGAGGTGTTCAAAAAGCTGCACATCAACATTCCATTTGCAGAAGCCTTTGAACAAATGCCCAGCTATGTAAAGTTCATGAAAGACATTCTTTCACGAAAACAGAGATTGGGAGATTACGAGACAGTAGCATTAATAGAAGAATGCAGCGCCATCATTCACATGAAGCTTCCCACAGAGTTGAAAGATCCTGGCAGTTTCACCATTCCTTGCATCATAGGAGAACATAACTTTGGTAAGGCTTTATGTGATTTAGGTGCAAGTGTTAACTTGATGCCTTTTTCTATTTTCAGGAAACTGCAGATTGGAGAAACAATGCCCACTTCAGTCTCTCTACAACTTGCTAATAGAACGCTCGTATTTCCAAAAGGCGTAGTTGAGGATGTGCTGGTCAAGGTTGACAAATTCATTTTCCCAGCAGATTTTTATTATCCTTGATATGGAGGAAGACGCAGACGTGTCAATCATCCTCGGGAGACCATTCTTGGCTACAGGTCGAACCATTATTGATGTACAAAAAGGAGAATTATCCATGAGGGTACAAGACCAAGAAGTAACATTAAATGTTTTCAAGGCCATGAATTTCCCAGATGATGAAAAGAATGAGGAATGTTTCAGACTTGATGTGATACACAGTACCATTCAGAACTCCAATGTAATGCAATGTTCTACTAATAAACTTAAAACATGTCAATTTCCTGTGGAGCCTGAAGATAAAACATCTTTTGCACTAAAAAAAGCCAATTCTTGCACTACAAGCAACATAAGAGAAAAAGATCCACCAGCTCAACGAATTGGAGGATTTTTCAATTTCAACCTTTTGAGGATGCTAAATTGTACAAAGAAAAGACATGATGAGAAGTTATTGCGCATACAACTGGAACCAGGGCAGAAGGTACTGTTAAACAAATCAATGGTGAAATTCTTCCCATGGAGGCCAAAATCACGGTGGTCAGGTCCATTTGTGATCACCAAAGTTTTACCAGATAAAGCCGTTGAGATATATGATCCTGACTCCAACAAAACTTTCAAGGTTAAAAACAAGCGTGTCAAGCACTACTGGGGAGAATCATTTGAGCGACAAAAAGAAAGTGTCACACTTTTAGATCCAGCCTAACGATCGAGAAGTCAAGTCTAGCTGACGACTTTAAACTTAGCGCTCGCAGGGAGGCAACCCATGCAATTTGTGTATATATTGTGATTTGGTGTGATTTAATTTTGTGTGTTTAGTTTTTGCAGATTAAGTCCTTTCACGATGGAAGAAGCTCTCGCAAATCTTCGCAAGTAATTTCCTTATCTCCCTCAAAAATCTCTGATAAAAGTCTACAAAGCTCGCTTGGAACGGATGAGGTTACTGATGATCAAAGGTATTCCTACTGACATTCGTTGGATTATTGAAGCACGGGTCCGATTGGCAGGTGAGTCTTCTGACTCTTTTATTTCACATATGTCTGGTTTAGGAAGGAGCACATATGTTAAAAAGAGAAGAGCCAAAAGAATGTGTGTTTGTTATAAATGTGCTCGTATGTTTTGTGATACTCGTTGCCGTTCTTTAAGAATGGTGTCTGATAACCGCGAAGATAAGATTAATTTCATTAGGGATGGCTTGAGTAAGGAGTCTTTGGATGACATATCTAAAACTCTTGAGACGCATCCCTGTGGATTTGTGTATCACGAAATTCGCAGATTACATACACAATTCCAAAAAAGAAAGACAACAGTTAAGTCTTGGGAATCTGACTCAAAAAGACCATGTTTGCCAATTTATAAGAAAATTGGATGGGAAGCTTGTCCCTGACGCATAGACGTCAATCAAGCCGCTACTTTTCTTGTACATATTATATCTCTTTGTCTTTTCCTAATAATTGTAATTGGTTTTGTTGTTTTATTTTATTTTCTCCGACAGGATCCAGACCTTTTTGACTATCACGATTTATTTTATTGTTTAACTAATAATTGTCATTTGGCAGGTACTAGTGCTATTATTTTACTCACCCTTTTCAGGTGTTATAAATTCAACTCATCATTGCACTTTTGAAGACATCCAGAGTAAAACATGGAAGCCACTTCAAGAAGACGAGTTGAAAACATCTGTGTGTTTTGCGGTACTAGTGTTGGTACTAAGCCACAATACGTAGAGGCAACACATGAATTGGGTCGAGTCTTAGCTGCAAGGAATATGCACTTAGTATATGGCGGAGGCAATCTTGGACTAATGGGGATCGTTTCAAAGGTTGTACATGAGGGAGGCAATCACGTTTTGGGAATTATCCCAAAACCCTTGGCGGAGGCAAATCTTATTGGATCATCAAACGGAGAGGAACTGATCGTGCCAGGTATGTCTGAATGATTGGTAGAAATGATTAACCGTGCTGATGCTTTTATTGCTTTGCCAGGTGGCTTGGGCACATTGGAGGAAATTTTTATAGTGCTATCCTGGGCGAACCTGAACATACACCAGAAACTGCTTGGACTGTACAACGTTGAAGGATTTTATGATTTTCTTTGTGTGTTTCTTGATGATGCTCGGAGAAATGGGTTCGTGTCAAAACCTATGAAAGAACTCCTCTTTACTGCCAGAACTGCTCCGGATCTAATAGACCAACTCATAGCCTATGAACCATGAGTTGACCCTATCCTTTCAAAGATAAATTGGTCCGAGGACGATCATGGTAAGATGCGTTGAGTTAATCTGGATCTTAACATTTAATTTCCTGTAGATTTTCAGCTAACCAGGTACGACCTTCTTAACTCTCCTTTTACTGTTTAAGACATTGGGGACAATGTCTCATTTAGGTTTGGGGGGAATTAGTTGATCAGTACCTTGTTTTTAGTTTGTTTTTTCTTTTTATTTTTAGTCCAAAATTTTTCGAAAAATACAAAAAAAATTGAATTTTTTTCAAAAATTACAAAAATATTTTGTGTTTTTTTATTTTGATTAAAAAGGTGAAATTGGTAAGAGATAGCTGAGTAAGGAGTTTCCACTCCTGAGACGTATCTCAAACCTATTTCAAAACAAGTTAATTTTTGTTTATTTCATTTTGAATTATTTAATTTGTAAATTCTCCATAAAATTGACTAAAATGGATCTTCATATGCTCAGTTGACAGGTATTATCAACATGCATAGTAACAGACGGATATGAACTGTAATTGAAAAGTTTGTAATATTCAGTGCTATAGTTTAATTGGAGGAAGCATCTCAAAAAAAAACAATGGAGTAAAAAAAAACGTCTAAGATCCGAGTTATTAAGTCTGTAAGGGTGTTTTAACACCTAGTGCCCTAAAGCCAACTCGTTTGGGAGTCATTGGCCCAAAGCTTGCTATATGGATCAAAGATGCTGCAAATATATATATATCTGAAGTATGAGTAATTAAGTCCGTAGGGGTGTCTTAACACCTGATGCCCTAAAGCTAACTGGTTTGGGAGTCACCGACCCAACACTCGCTACATAGATGGAAGGTATTATTTATAAATCAAAAAATCAAAAATCAAAGAAAAAAAATCAGAAAAATCAGAAAAATTATTCCATTGCTACAAAAAGGTGTGAATTCTAATAAAACTTTAGGACAAAAATATTACTCTCTTATCAATTGCACTTATGACTGTTGTGGGCAAAAATGAGTTGTTTAATATTTTGTTGGTTGTGTATATGGAGAATGGTAAAAATGATCGGAGAATTTACTTATTCAGTAATTTAGAAAGAAACAAAACAACTAGTAACTTGGAGTAGAAGTTTCATTTGATTAGTCATTAACTTCTTTATTCTATTTTCGCTTTTCTTTTTGCTTTTGTGTGCATTAGTTTCACTACCTTTTTAATTTTATAAAATGTTTGTGGGTATCATTGTTGTAAACCCTCACGAGACTACAACTCGTCCACTAGGGACACTTAGGGGTTTAAAGGCTTGTTACATACGCTAAATGCAACTGTGATCCCAACGAAAGTGGCTTAGTTAAATTTTATTTTAAAGATGTTTATGTTATTTTATTCTATGTTTTGCTCGAGGACTAGCAAAATGTTAGGTTTGGGGGTGTGATGAGTGGTAATTATATCACTATTTCCCACTCATTTAACATAATATTTTGTATAGTTTCTTAAGTTTTGTGAATACTTTGATGTGTTTTGTGTTATTTTATAGATAAATAAAGTTTCAGGACATTCTGAAGGTGATTTGGAGCAAAACAGTGAAAATTAGAAAAAGGGCATTTTGGTAATTTTGGCGCGTCACGACGCCTAACGTGCACCCAGTCCATGCTAACGTGCACCGGGTCCACCAGTCAGAATCAGAGAAGTTTGACTTTGCTAACGTGCTGCGTGCCACGTGTCACCATCACAACCGATATGCTAACGTGCGCCGTGCCACGTATCATCATCCTACGGTTCCGAAAATCACCATTGCCACGTGTGCCACGTGTCACTCCACGTCAGCGTCCACATCATCAGTTGACCAAGTCAACGTGCCACCTCACCGCCACGTCATCATCAGCCAATCACGAAGTGCCACGTGTCGCAATCATATGGTGCCGACAGTCGCCATCGCCACGTCATCATAATAATTGAGTTGTTAGCCGCCTCGCCACGTGTCGCCTTATATCCTTATCTGAATGGCCAAGTGTCAAGCCCTCAGCAAGCCACGTTAAAAGAGGCTGGCTTCGCGACGCCAAAGGCCTTGGCGTCGCGACGCCCAGAGCTTATCTGCGCCTATAAATTGAGCTCGAGGTTTCAGTTTCGGATGTACCATTCTGTCTAAATTCTCTCATGTAAATAGTGAGTTCTCTTCTTAGTTTCTTCTAATTTCAGTTTTGTAATTAATTTTAATTACGTTCTGTAATAATAGTAATTTACTTTCTTTACTTTTTATAATTTTTACTATTCACTATGAGGAGGTAACTTCCCCCTGCTAGGGTGAAAGGTAATTATTTTACTATTTCTATTTAGATTAATCTCCCTTAAATATAATATATTCACTATTTAAAATATTGACTTAATGAGGATACCGCCATATTGGTCGGTTGGTTATTCATTTTAATCTGGTTAAACCTGACTTAATGGGGATACCGCCAGATTGGTCGGTTGGTAATTAAATTTTCTTACCTCCTATATGGCAGGTTTATTTTGGTTCCACCTTTATGGCTGGTTTATGGACAAATATTACCGCCTTAATAGCTGGTTGGACATAATTTGACTTAATCAGGTTACCGCTTATATGGCTGGTTGGTAAAATTATCACAAGTATATATATTATATTATGGGAGATATCTAAATAGTAAATAATAGAAGTTAATTCCTTTTATCTTAGCATTTTATTTTATTGCATTTATTTTTCCGCATTTACTTCTTAGTAATTTTACTTTATGTCTTTTAAATTTTTACCAGCCCTAACTATGTGTTGTAACTAAATTAGTTATCTAAGGTTTTGATGAAATCTAATATCACCGGTTTATAAGGGGTTAGATTATAGTTTGGGTAATATAAAGATTTATTTATTGAGTATTAATCTTAATGCTTTTTATTAACTTGCCACTAATAAAATTGACTAGGTAAACTTAAAATGAACTAGACTTATGGATTTTAAGTTTAAGACCTTAGACTCAATAGCCCACGATCTTCCTTAAGGATAGATAACCCTTTAATATATTTCCTTACAGGATAGACATATACCTGTCGGGCGGGGGTAACCATAATTGGAACTTAAACTTAATGAATCCAGATAATTTGGTTGACATAGACATATGGTTCAATTGGGTTAAACTGTGTATTTTCTTCTGACCATCGACAGAGGCTTTCACGTAATTTAGTGTTCCAGGTTAATAAATCAATATATTACCCAACTTTAAGATAACCACTTCATCTTTTAAAAGATATTAGAAAGATTCACAACCCTGGATAGTTTTTAATATTGAATTTTCTTAAAACCTACTTTCGAACAATTTTATTTACTTGTTTTTAAATTTAGAATTGTCACCATTTCAAATCAATCAAACAACCTGTTAGACACTAGTAATCATTTGACCTAATAAAATTAATAGCTTATGTATTAAGTCCTCGTGGGATCGATACTTTTTATACTACTTGAACGATATGTGCGCTTGCGTTATATGCGTGTGTAAGCACCGGTCAAGTTTTTGGCGCCGTTGCCGGGGACTTATTTATCTTTCACTATTAGTTTTAAGGTTAGATACCTTTACTTGTATCTAATTTTCTTTTTACTTATTGTTTTTGTTTTCTTGTGTTTCAGGTTCTCAGATCCTTCAAAGAGAGAGAGTCCAGTCAGAGTCAAAGAGAAGTCATGTATCAGTCATTGGTATTGTGTCGGTCGTTGTATAAGGTTAAAATATTTATCAATATACTTGTAAAAGCAAGTGGTATTGAATATACAGTATTTAACATTGAGTTTGCATATTATGTTGTTTAGTTTGGGTAACGGTTCCATACATAAAATTTTAGGTTAAGGAAGAGTATCAATGTTGTTTACAGATATAAATTCAGAGGCTCAGGGGGATAATACGACCTATTCCCTGTCGGCAGCATCTCTCGGATTGGAGGTGTTACAAAGATGGTATCAAAGCCAGGTTTATGGGGTTAGTGACTGCAGTGGACATAGTGTTACACAGTATTTCCGGGTACCCATATATGAGACACTACCTCTCTAGTATCCGATCCTCGAGTACGTCCTCAAGTCTTATAGACATGTTAGTAAGCATTCTCAAGGTTACTTGAATTCCTTCCCAATAAGTAACCCTAATTCTTACTCTAGTTACGAATAATTCCATGATTATTCGGAATTATTAGTAAAAGATCAAGTTAAGCTATGAAATTAGAAATTACAATACTAAGAATAGTTACTTAAGGGAGTGGGAAAATTATCTTATAAGAAAGGAAGAAAAGATGCATAAATGTTAAAGCAGCCAAAGACAGAAAAGTAAAGAGACATAAAAGAAATAGTAAAGTTTTAAGGATACCCACTCAGAAAAGTATGAAGAGAAATAGAAAGCTATAAAAGAAAGTAAGGAAAAATATATACATTTTCAAGCAACCAGAGTCAACAAAAGATAAAGATACATAAACATATAAGTAAGGAAGTACGAGAACTTATAATAGTAAAGAGAATAGAATAATTCTGAGCAACAGGAAAACCTAAGTACGGTTCATTCATTTATCGTAAGATTCTTTCCTTCTTAGTGAGACTCATTCTCTCATCCGGAAATTCCTTCAAGTATATCCAATAGCATTGAATACCTCTTATAGGTAGTAAGTTTCCCGAGTAATGAAGAATAGACAAAAAGATAAAAGAAACAAGAAATCAAAATTTGACATGGAAGTTCTAATAGATAAAAGATTCCAAGAGGATGAAAAGATTTTAAACCCCAAACTCAGGCTCTCAAGTAAACAAATGAAGGTTGTAAGCGGAGATGATTAATTACCTTATCTCAAGAAACCCGACATAGATACGACCCTAAGTTACCTAGATTCTCATTCCTCAGTGATATCAGTCAAAGAAGCGGCCCTGATGGAGTTTATCTCATACGCACCTTACATGAGTAATAGACTATATCATGACACAAAGTGTCATAACAAGAACGTCGATACCTATTGAGATATAAATTCCTGCCCCACTCTATACCAGCCTAGATAAAGATAACCTTAAGAAAATTCGATAAAAATTTAACCTAAGTCAGAAACAGAAAATACTAAATGACAGACCACCCAGGGAAGAACTAACTAGGATTTAAGGGATAAAAAAGAAAGAACCTGACTCAAGTCAAGAAGGGATAAGTAGTAGTACCTGTGAGAAACCCATAGATCAGGCAAATACCAGTAGGAGTCCACGTGAGCTCAAAAGAACAGACTTATGAGATGAGAAAAACTCAGAACTTAACCAAAAGTACCAGTGCGGACAGAAAGATCAGATGGTAAAGTTGCAACTCGTAATTAGAATAGAAAGCAGAGATCTAGGAAGTAGCCAAAAGAATGAACCACCATTAGCCTCAGTAGCATGGCTTAGAGCCAAGAGGTAGAATATGAAAATAGTAAAAAGGAAACATAAAATAACAAGAGAATTCAGTACGTATAGTGACATAAATAATGTATCTTGGAAACAGTAATATAAGTAAAGACCTTGGAGTGATTGATCCAGATTAAGGAACCGTAAGGCATGGAATAGTCGATACAGCTTCCAACAGTATGAATGATAATTCTTCCTTCCAGTAACCTTACTTCGGTAAGTATATAAACACTCAACCAGAAGTGGGAAACATGTGTATACCCTTCGACTTAGAGCTTAGTAAGGATTTGAATAATTAAGGAAAGACGTGGGATATTATGGATAAATCACGAAATAACAAGATAGTTGAACAGAAGAACGGATAAACCCCCAAGAAAATAAAGGTTCAAAAGAGTAAGGAATCAAAATAAGCGACGTATAGCAACACAGAAGTAAGACACCCAACTTATACAGGATAAGCAAAAGTGTAGTATCCAAGCCAAAGAATTGGTAGCGATGTCATAACATGTATTAATATATGGGGTTTCCAAGAAAGTGTGGATAGAAACTGAGATAATGGGGGAAAGTCAAGTAATATAGCAAAATTTAGAAAAGCGAAATAATAGTGGGAGTACGGTAGGAGTTTGAGAGAGCATGAGCCTTATGGAGATTCTCAGTAAGAGGTAGTATGACTAATAGCCAGTGGTAAATATGAGTAAAGCTGAAAGAGATAATTCAGATGGAAAATATAGTATAACTAGCAGAAGTAACTAAGTCTGGGAGCTAACACCAAATATACAGATAAGAGAGTCCTAAGCTCATGGATAAGCAGCACGTGCAACCGCAACACGGGTAATTAGTGAGAACACCGCAACCAGAAAATTTCAGGACAAGCCCCACCCTCCCAGCCCTCGTCAGACAATAGTAACAAAGATGGACCTCGATTTTCTCCTCGAGATACTCCTAGAAACAAATGTATGTGTAGTGAAATGAGATCGAAACATAAAGCCTTTGAATATAGTACAAGAGCATAATGGAAGAGGAAAATAGCCCTAAATGAGAGATTTAAAGAAAAGTTGTCTAGATGAAGCGATGAAGAGATCAAGTACTTGTTTAGTAGTGACATGGACATAAAATAATAACGTTAGACATGGCTAGAGACATGTAGAAATGATATCCTTCTGATAAGAAAACAGAGACATAGATCACGAAACTTTCGGGTATAGAAGGAGATTAGAAGAGAAGTCAATAAGGTCAATAAGTCAAGGTTTAGAAGAGGAACTGTCGAGGTTCGGTGACAATAGGAGAGAATATTGAGTAAGCAATGACAGAAGGGTGTAACAACAAGATTTCTCAATATTGGAATGAAATTAAAGTCCTATTACATCTTAGTTCACGTAATCAAGATGAAGTAACCAGCCATACTTAAGTCAACCAGACAACCACAAGTATAGGTAGTTTGGTAGATGTGTGGTGTAAAATGGAATCGAGAAGATAAGTTTACTACAAAGTCAGTACAGTGGGTGAGTTATAAGTACAGATAGAGTGTGAACTGTGCCTAGAACCAAATCCCCAGCGGCGACGTCGAAACAGGGAATACCGTTCATACAAAATTATACATACAATTAACCTCAGCCTGAGAACCTTGCTTCTAAGTTATTAGCCAATTGAGAAGGACCCCAAAGAAACTACCCAGAATGGACCTCCTTAGTACAAAGCCATTTAGTAGAAAACACCATTGAGCAAGAGGTATATGAGGAATCTGACCTTCAACCCTATCTTTACTCTGCACATGTGTACATGTCATAAAATCCATAAATTCCTGGCATTCCGTCAATTCCAAATATTAAGTCAATTCCATGTATAAACTTCGTAAAACACATTCATTAAAATAATTCAAAACATAGTTGTATTCGTCGAAATCATATTAAATCGTCAAACTCTCTCAAAACTTTTAACTTATATCAAATCATCATAAAACGTTTAAGAAATCAAAAGTCAAAACATGGCTAAATCATCACCGTTAATTTAGAGAAAACCAAACTCAAATATCGTAAATATATATTATAAGAAATTAAATAGAAAAGTAAAGTATTCACTCATTGTTTTGGCGCTAACCCAATTCCAATCCTCTGAGTACCTATGGTCATTTCCAACAACGATCTCTATACATTACTTATTGCTTCCACTATCTCTAGGTATCACAAAGGATTCTTCAGGTTTGACTTCTTTTTACACTACAAGAAAACTAGGGATTACCGACCGAATATTCGGCTTGTAAGACCAAATATCTTCGATCAATATTTGACTCATTGGTGATAGATTATTGATTTAAATAGCATCGGTCGGTAACTTACCGACCAACTATATTTCGATTGATAAAATTACTGACTGAATGAATAAATAAATAAATAATTAGATTTTACCGATTAAATTATAATCGATAGAATTGTAATTCGGTCGGTAAACTATACCGACCAAACTTCATTCGGTCAGTAAACTGACTGCATTTAAAAAAAAAGTATGGGGACTACCATGGCCCCACAAGACCGACATGGGTGGACCCCAAACCCGGACCTTAGTACCACCCAAGAGCGAACACAAACTAAACCCGCACAATCCAGAATGTGTAGAATAGTTCTCATTAGGCTATTTATTATCAATTACCAATCGAAATTACGGTCGGTAATTGTTGACGGCATAAACTGGTGTCAAATTAATCTTCTGCGTCGTATTACCGACCGACTATCGACTGAATATTCGTTCGACAATATTTCAGTTGGTAATATATCAATAATTGGTCAGAAATTATTTTTATCCTTTTCGGTCGGTAAATACCAAAAAAATTGGTTGATAATTCCACATTTTCTTGTAGTGTTATTTTTCTCAAATTCTTGTTTCACTTTCCCTGAATTTTTTTCCTCTCCCTTTCACTTTCTAGTTCTCTCGGCCAACAGTAAGGGAAATGAGTTTGATTTTGTTTTTTATATTAATGAGTTGAGAATTTTAGATTTCTTTAGAAATTGCTTGATTTTTCTTTCTTAATGGGCTTAATTTGGCAACAAAATTGGGCTTTATTTTTCATTTATTTTTGGGCTAGAATTGGGCTTCAATGTTGTAGAGACTTTCTTATAAAAATTTCATTTAGGCCCTTACTCTTTAGTTTAATTATATTTTCACCCCACATCTTTAGGTTAATTAAATTTTGACCACCCTAGTTTATTAAGTTTCTATTTTCACCCTCACGCTTAGTAGACTCACTTTACTTACTCATTTTCGATGTTAAGTATATAGGTCCACTTAAATCGAACTCGCTTTTCATATACTTCCGATAAATCGTTTAAATTTATTTTGTCTTTCAATCGTCCAAAATCTCTTATATTTTAGAAAATTTTAATCTAGTCATCATTATTTTAGTTAAATTATTTATGTAAATTTTTGGTTATTACAATTTAAGTTATAACGCGTGGGCACACGCACTCTGTAGTGTTGATTTAGGATCAAAGTATTTTCATTTCATATCCTTTTTGATTTGTGAATTTCGAAATGAATTATTTTCAAAGTGGAATGACTTTGGAGTGATGTCACTCCGGAATGATACTACTCCGGGTTATTGTTAATCAACATTCGAGTGTTCTCCAGAACTTGGGGATTCCGGAGATTATCTTGACTTCTCCCATCTGATGAAGGTGTGCTTCTAATAATACCATGACAAGTGTCATAATTTTATTGGGTCCACTATAGCAAAATTGATTTACTGCGGCAGAGTTTTCACTACCGATTATAATTAGTTGCCGTTGAAAATTACTTAAGATGGCGTGAATGATACTTTTGCCGTTGTTTATCACTGTTAAAATTAATACAACATCAAACTTTTAAACATGCTATTAAATTTTTTTCTCTTGCTTATATTCATTTTTTTTTTTTTTTTTAAATTTTTGTTAGCTGAAAAAACAAGCAATTGATCACGATGATGGATAAAGAATGGGTGAAATTTAATAGGTTTGAACTTAAAATACCTTCCAAAGCAATCGCAAAGTAGCACCTTCCAATGTAGCTGCTCAAATCCAAAGCAATCGCAAAGTTTTTTTTTTTTTTTTTAAATGAACATAACTAGAAAAGAGAAGATACAAAAAGAGGGAATGATTCCTTCCAAATGCCACAAAATTTACTTGATAAAGCAGGTCTAGTAAATTATACGCGATCGCGATACAAACTCTAGGTCTAAATTGAACCAATATCCAGTTCGAACAACCAATCGCTTCTTGGATATCATAATCACCCAAATAATTTCTTTGACACTATGCGATTTTCTAAGTACCAAGTTAACCATATTTAAGGCTTTTTTTTTTTTGGTTCCCCATCTGGTATCCAGTGCCACATTGGGCCTGACTAATCCGGATTCGGACCGAGAGCTGTATGGTATGGTCCTCCCAACGATGGTGACTCTAACGGGACTCGAACTGGAGAGTATACCCAGTCGAGCCTCCTAGGATTGAGCCAGCTACCACACAATGACGATAGACAAAGACTTAGCCTCCATAACAACATTAATCCCTAATAAAATAACTTCACCTTCCACCTGTTCAATATCAAATCCATCTGAAACCTTGTTGCACAACCATTACCTTCACGCTTCCTATCGTCAAAGTAAAGAAGCTTGAAAATGATAGGAAAGAGCTGACTGATCGATTTACTAAATTCAAAACTTTATTATGTTTGGGAATACATTTAGTAAGGTAAGTTATTTTAATCTATAAATATTTGTAGCATCGTAATCTTTTTCTTATATATAATCTTATTTTATATATTTTGATAGGGCCATGTTCTTATTGATAAACATCTTGAATAATAATATTGCTCCAACTCGCCAGGTCACTAATTTCATTTATGTTTTATATGAATTTATGTTTTGTTTTTGTGGTCCAAATTAGTGTCGTTAAACAAGAAAATAACATGCATTAAAACAAACAGATCCAGAACATAAAATCAGACCTACACAATCATGCATAAGCCCTAAAACATAGAAACCACAAAAACCTGATGAATCCAAGTCGAGATCTCTTTATCCTTAAGAACTTATTAGCCTCCGTCTCTGGTGCCTCACGGATTCGAATTGGCCAATGTTCTCCCAGGATAACTTGGTTGCTTCTTGTTCATGGAGCACTCCTTAACAAGTATTTGAACTTGGAAATTGGTGGAACTCTCTCTAAAACAAAAGGAATATTACTCTAAAATTCGGATGTTGTTGTATATCTTATAAAATTGGACAGGATGGCTCTTTTGTAAGGTGGGGAAGGGTGCCAAAAGAACACCCCTTGGGGTGGGGTGCAACCCTCCAAAGGGTTGTACCCCTCTCATGCACCCCTTGCATCCAAAAGACATATACATACATCCTTTAATGAATATTACATGAATTTCCAACAATCCCCCACAATTCTTCAAATATTCATGTAGACACTTGAGAGAGTTACCATGAACTAAAGCTGCATCGAAATAGGTAGCTTTCGCCTTGAACCTTTCCTAGTGAATGACAATCGGATTTACTAGGCAAACCAGTGACCCATGGTCTTGAACTGTTCTGCCGTTGGTGTAAACCAAGACAATTGCCAACACACAACTTTAATTCGACAATTTTCCCGTTCTACGGTTATGTTCATTTCGGCCCTGAACAACGGTCCTGGATTCATCAAGTACTTTAGGGTAACCCGCCTTTAAAGGTTCCCATGGAAGCGGCCTCACTTCTTACTTGAAATAGGTGATCTACTATCAAGAGGTAATTTATCTTTACCCCCATTAGGACTCATCTCCTAATATAGTGATTATTAAAAGCCTTAGCTTATCCTAACCAATGACAGACATCACTCAGCGTCATTATCGGAATGGGATAGAGTACAAAACTCCTCAGTGCTTGTTTTGAATTGCACAAAGTTTCTGTTGTCCCTTTTGAACCTAGATCTTGGGATCTCCAGTCAGCTAGGTTGGGTTTCCACAGTGACAATTCTTAGATTATAGGCTTCAATTCCATTCCCCTCGATGACTTCTCAACTTGCTCTCGAGGTAAACCTTTAGTTAGTGGATCCGCTAGGTTTTCCTTCGACTTAACATAATCGATCGATATTATGCCACTTGAGAGCAATTGACATATGGTATTATGTCTCCGACGTATGTATCGAGACTTACCATTATACATTGTATTTTGGGCTCTCCCAATAGCCGATTGGCTATCACAATGTATGCCAATCACCAACATCGGTTTGGGCCAACTAGGAATATCCTCCAGGAAGTTTCTAAGTCATTATGCTTCTTCCGGTGTTTTGTCTAAGGCTATGAACTCTGATTCCATAGTAGACCGGGCAATACACGTTTGCCTCGAGGATTTCCATGACACGGCTGCATTACCAAGTGTGAAAATAAATCCACTCGTAGATTTGGAATCCACTGTATCAAATATCCAGTTAGCATCGATATATCCCTCTAGTACAACATGATATCTCTCGTAACTTAGCTCATATTTTGAAGTTTCTCTCAGATACCTCAAAACTCTTACTATGGCTTTCCAGTGGTTATGTCCTGGATTGCTCGTATATCTGCTAAGTCGATTCACAGCTTGAGCGATATCAGGTTGTGTTTAGTTCGTGAGATACATCAGACTTCCGATGATTCTCGAATACTCTAACTGCGATACACTTGAACCAATATTCTTTGATAGATGAAGAGTTAGGTCCACATGAGTTCTAGCCACATTTAGATCTCCTTTGATATATTTCTCAAGTATCTTCTCAATATAATGAGTCTGAGATAATATATATACGGCTGATGTCCTATAAATCTTAATTTCTAGGATCACATCAGCTACTCCCAAATCTTTCATATCAAATCTGCTGGATAATACATTTTTTGTAAACTGAATCATTTTATGATTACTACCAATTATCAGTATATCGTCTACATAGAGACACACAATGACATATCATTTTAAAGTTGATTTGGTGTACACACACTTATCACACTCATTGGTTTTGAACCCACTTGACAACATCTCTTTGTCAAATTTCTCATGCCATTGTTTAGGTGTTTGTTTTAATCTGTATAAGGATTTTACAAGTTTGCACACCTTATGTTCTTGTCCAGGAACATTAAACCCTTCCGGTTGTTCCATGTAAATCTCTTCATCCAATTTACCATTTAAGAATGTCGTCTTTACATCCATTTGATGTATTTCAAGACCAAATATAACTGCTATAGCTATGAGCATTCTTATCGATGTGATACGAGTCACTGGTGAATAGGTGTCAAAGTAATCAAGGCCTTCCTTTTGTCTATAACCTTTTTATGACAAGTCTTGTCTTGTACTTATCTATTGATCCATCTGTTTTCATCTTCCGTTTGAATATCCATTTGTAGCCCAACGGCTTACAACCTGGAGAAAGATCAACCAACTCCCAAGTATGGTTCTGTAGGATTGAATCTGTCTCACTGTTAATAGCCTCTTTCCACAGAGGTGCCTCCGGAGAAGACATAACTTCTTTATAGCTTTGAGACTCATTTTCTAACAAGTATGTCAGAAAATCGGGACCAAACGACTTAGACGTTCTAGCTCTTTTGCTACGTCTAGGCTCGATTGTCTCAATATTTACACGTTAATCTGATTCTTGGTCAACCTTATCACTGTCATTGACAGTATCATTTGTTCTTTTGAGAGACTCTGTTATTTGTATTTCCTTACAAGGAAACGTCTCTTCAAAAAATATCAGATTCCTTGACTCAATTATCATATTCGGATTGATGTTAGAAATCTCATATCGGTGTATGAAGAATCGATACGCACTACTGTTGCGAGCATATCCAATGAATATACAATCAACGGTTTTGGGTCCTATTCTAACCTTCTTAGGTTTAGGAACCATTACTTTGGCAAGACACCCCCACACTTTTAGGTATTTGTAGGAAGGTACGAAACCTTTCCACAACTCATATGGTGTCTTGTCCAATCTTCTGTGAGGAAGCTTGTTTAGAACGTAATTCGCGGAAAGCAAGACTTCCCCCACAAGTTCTGGGGTAAACCAGAACTTGTCAACATGGCGTTCATCATTTCCTTCAACGTTCGGTTTTTGCGCTCAGCAATCTCATTTTGTTGAGGTTCGTGAATAATTCCGTGCATAGAATAATATTCACTGAATGGTGAAACATATTCACCACATCTATCACTCCTAATTCTTTTGATTTTCTTGCCAAGTTGATTTTCAACTTCGTTCTTATAGTGTATGAAGCTTTCAATAGCTTCATCTTTGCTCCTCAGCAAATGCACATAACATAATCTTGCGCTATCATCGATAAAAGTGACAAAGTACTTTTTACCACCTTTTGTTTGCACAATATTCATGTCACACACGTCAGTGTGTACAAGTTCTAAAGGTTCAGAACTGCATTCTATAGAATGAAATGATGTTCTATGCATTTTTGCTTCAACACATGCCTCACACTTATGTTGGCTATCAATTGTAAATTTAGGTATAATGTCCATGTTAATTAATTTACGCATGGTATCATAATTAACATGTCATTACCTCTCATGCCATACATTTTGTGACTCAATAATATAAGCAGAAGTACTAGCTTTATTAATAGCACGATTGACAGTCATTACATTTAGTTTGAAAAGGCCCTCAGTTAGGTATCATTTTCCTACATACATATCATTCTTAGTCATTACAAACTTATCAGAAACAAATACAAGCTTAAAACCACCCTTACTAAGGAGAGAGCCTGAGACTAAGTTCTTCCGAATATTTGGAACATGCAATACATTCTTCAATGTTATCTCCTTTCCGAATGTCATTTTCAGAACCATTGTGTCTTGTCCAACCACCTAAGAGGTAGACGAGTTTCTGTAAGACACAGAAATCGGCTTCGTTGTTCTAGGCTCGCGGCCTAGTTGGGAGTACGGAATAGCCCACGGGGGAACTAAACCGGAGAAATAACATGGAGTCTCCACCCAGTGTGAACCGGGAAAATGTGATTTAAGGCCGCACTCACCCCTCGCAAGGGAAGACCTCAAACCGTTGGGTTCGGAATGGTCCCTTACTTATGTCACTTGTAATGATATGATTTGTGCAATAAACTAACCGCATCTACTCAACGTGTATGCTTCAAAGGTAACTTAGATCTAGTCTGCATTCATCAAAATAAATCCTATGTCTAAGTTTGCATGCTTGAAAAGTAAGTCATCATAACGGTAAACGCACGATAACACACGACAATCTCATGAACATACTTCAATTTATAATGCGAAAAACAAATAACAACATAAACATAATGCAAATTCCAAACACAAAATAAATAACTAATCATGCTTAAAAATAAATAAATAAATCGTGCTTAAAAAAGAAAAAAAATAACATATTAGACTAAATCATGCTTGAATACAAGGTTGGATGAAACGAAATATGTGTGTCTCTCAAGTGGTACGTGGCATTGTATCCCGAGTACAAACCGCACTACCGTCCATTCGGATTCGGCTACGGAATTTACATCCGAGTTTCCATCCGATATACCACAAGAGAGAACACATATTCCGTTCATCCGGAAATCACATCATGCACCAATCTACAATACTCATGCGAAATAAAGTAATAAATAAATAGAAAATAAAGGATAATAAATAAAAGGGGTGTCCTCAAGTATAACCTATTAAGTCGTCTCTCGGAAGCGCGTTATACGGCCGTCGGAAGGGTTGATGCTCCGCAACTCTTCCGGTTCACTAATCCAACGTTTTTCCTCGCTGTTTCATTATTTGGGCTGCTGTTTTCACTCCATTTCACTGCTGTTTTCGCTGTATTTTCTGGTCAATGTCTTAGGGTTAAGGGATTGTTTTGGCGGTTATTTAAGGGCTTGGGGCTGCGGTTTTTCTCACTATTTCGGGGCGAATTCCGGACTGTTTTGGGCAGTTTTTTAGGTGCAGTTTCAGGCAGTTTTTTGGATGCAGTTTTTGGGTTAATTTAAGGGTTGTTTTGGGACAATCTACGCGTGAAATAGGGGCTACTTCGAAACTATTTTGGTACGTGAAATAGGGGCTTCAAGGCTGTTGTTTTTACGTGAACGTGATTGTTGATTTGTGAGGGCTTGTGGTCCGTGAGGCTGTGTGTTGAGTTAGTGGAGTTAAAGGGGCAGGTTTTGTGAGTGGAGATGACGTGTTGAGATGGCATGTGCTGTTTTAAGGGTAAGTGAACGTGAATGAAGGGGGCTGCTTTTGAGGGTATTGGCTACGTGGCTTGGGTCTGTCGGTGTGTGCCTTTTTACTTCGGTCAGTCGTTGGTGTGTTTATGAGTTTTGTAATGGCGTGAGTTTGCTGTGTGTGGCTTTAGGTTTATTGCTTCAAAGTGTCGTGTGTGTCCTTTGTTGCCTGCACGTGAGTGGGGTGAGTCTTAGTAGAATGTGTTTTTTACTTGCAAGGTGGTGTGCGAGGGGGTGTGAAGGGTTTTACTTTTTTTTTTCTTAGAGAGAGGCTATGTGGCGTGAGTGGAGGGTTGTGAGTGACTTGTGTGGAGGCTATCCTTGGTCGATGTGGGACGTGAGAATGGCAGTGAGTGTGCTTACGTGATGGATGAGGAGAGATGAGAGGATCATAGCCGTGAGGATGCTAGGGTTTGTTCATCATGGATTGGTCGTGTGAGTCTTGGTAGGGTTTGTTGCCGTGTTGAGAGAGAGGGTGCGTGATTATTTATCACCGTGAGTTGGCTAGGGTTTTCTTGGTTGTGAGGTGCGTTAGGCACGAGTGAGGTGGGAGCAGTTTAGGGCAGAGAGTTGTGTGGGGCTGTTGAAGGTGCAACGTGAAGGCTGATTTGTGGCGTTGAAAGGTTTGCTTAGGTTGTGGTCTATGCGTGAGGCAGATTTGTGTGAGAGGGTGATGTGTTAATGGAAGGCTGATTTTTAGGTAGTTTATACGTGAATGCTTGGCTTACTTTCTTTGAGTTTTTCGTGAGAATGGGCTAGGGATTTAATGTGTTGGTAGGCAAATGGATGATGGCTTTCCTTGTTTGAGAAGAAGAAAGATTTATGCATTAAAGGGAATATCTTTTAAATTAGTATGTGATAAGGAAAATCTTTTAATTAGGGGAGTGATTTGATTTAATTTGATTTATTCTTTTTTAGTTAGAGATATCATTGGTTTAATTAGACAAGGGATCTATGAGATTTCTTTAATTTAGGAAGGGGATTGGCTTGATTTATGCATGTGTTAAATGTGATTTTTGTTATTTATAGTGGCTATGGGCGTGTGGCTTAGGGTGATTTGGTTTGGTGTATGTGTGGGCTTGGTGTTTGTCTTGTGGGGGGTTTGGGCTAAGGATGTGTTTTAAAACGGAGGTCCAACAAACGAACCCGAAGCTAATCCAGTGAATTAAATCCAACAAAATGTGTCAATTCTTGACTCTTCCCTTCCAACGTCCGTTTCCCGCGACTTCCACAATAAAAAGAGGTAGTGTCTCCATACGAGACTCATCATCGGGACTTATATGCAAAAATGCAGTGCCTACAGTTTCCTATTGTCAGATGATCGCCGCCATCGACCTTCTAATACAAGGAAAATATTTTGCTATCTGCACAGATATGACGAGTAGCCCCAGTGTCTACCCATCATTCTCTCGGATTCCCAACTGTGTTGGCTTCGGTTACCACTGTTGATAGGTCCATCTCTGAGATCTCATCAGTCAGCTGCTCACCTTCAGTGACATGGGCCTCATTTTTCTTTTTCTTGCCCTTGTCCTAAAACTTCTTGTTTTTGCAGTCATTTGACATATGACCGCTCTTTCCACATTTGTAGCATTTCCCCTTGAACTTCTTGTTCGCTTGGGAAGAATCAGCTCCACTGTTCTTTCTCTTCTTGCTACCATTTACACCCTCAACGATGTTGGCCTTAGAATCCATAGTCTTGTAGCTGGCCTTCTCGGACAATCTGTTGTCCTCCTCGATTCTCAATCGAACACTAAGGTTTTCAAGGCTCATCTGTTTCTTTTTGTGTTTCAGATAGCTCCTGAAATTCTTCCATGATGGAGGCAACTTTCAATTATGGTGGCAACTTGAAACGTCTCACAAAGTTTCATACCCTCGTCCAGTATTTCATGAATGATCAACTGCAGTTCACCCAACTGAGACATCACTGTCCTTGAATCTATCATCTTGTAGTCCAAGAACCTACCCACGATAAATTTCTTTTGTCCGGCATCCTCGGTTTTGTATTTTTTCTCGAGAGATTCCCAGAGAATCTTTGCAGAAGTCATGCCTTGGTACACATTGTACAGGGTATTGTCAAGACCACCCAAAATGTAGTTCTTGCATAGAAAGTCTCCAGAAATCCATGTTTGTTCTCGCTCTTCCTTGGCTATTTCCGATTCACCTTCCACAGGACCCGAAGGATCTTTAAGAAATTTAATCAACTGGAGAGTTGTCAGGTAGAACAGCATTTTACTCTGCCACTGTTTGAAATTTTCCCCACCAAACTTCTCCGGCTTTTCTCCGTGAGAGACCGGTACTATGGTGTTTCCGCTAGCCATTTGTAACTGGGAAAACCAACATGGGTCAATTAGTCTACAAAAGAAAAATTACACAATGATCAACAAATGATCTTGTTCAAAGTGATATACTAGGTAACCATTTGTTGATCTATCGGACGGTGGTTCCAATAAACACAAGTCCTTGAATTTCAACTAAAGATTCTTTAGAAAAATGAATAAACGAATATTCTCAGAGGACGATGGGGGTTCGGAGTAACCACTTAAATCCCTGACCACTTAGGTTCTTATCGCATTTTTGACAGAATATTCCTTAAACACTTTTTCAATAGGATCTCTTAGCAATTCAAACCCAGAATTACACTAATTCAATAGCACAAACAGTATACGATATGTGTAGATATATGTGTACGTGTCAATTAAGATTGGATGAAATTACTTGTGTATGATTACATTTTAAATTCTCACTCAAGTATGCAACACACAATCAATTTCAACTTTATCACTATGTGTATGCTTGTGATAATTGAACAACCTAATAATAACTTAAATCTATACTACCAAGATTAATGTGTTTTAGTATATGATTTACTAAGTTAATATTAATATAAGTCTTTGCAGTTTATAACAATTCCAGGACTATTTCGTTAGTGTCGCGTTCATATCTACGTTCGAACGAGACTGTCCAGTGTGTGTACGTTCGTGTTGCGTTTGATAACGTGTTCGAACGAAGTCTTCCAGAGAGTTCACGTTCATGTAGCGTTTGATAACACGTTCGAACAGAATGTTTCCAAAGAGTTCACGTTCGTATAGCATTTGAGAACGCGTTCGAATGGAATGATTCCAGAGATTTTACGTTCGAGTTGCATTTATGACATCTTTGAACGAACTAAGTCAGAAGATCTATGTTTGAGTTGTGTTTGAAGACGCGTTCGAACGTTCTTAGGCAGAAGGCTTGCGTTCGAGTTGCGTTTGAAGATGCGTTCGAACGTTCTTACGAAATTTCAGATTTAAGCCTTTGCGTTCGTTGTGCGTTCGAATGCCCTACGGGTTTTTCATGCACATACTGTATTTTTTCCAGAAATTTCCTTAACTACGCATGTGATTTACTATCTAATAACACTATTGATAAGTTCTTAAGATTGTGGTCCAAATTAGTGTCGTTAAACAAGAAAATAACATGCATTAAAACAAACAGATCCAGAACATAAAATCAGACCTACACAATCATGCATAAGCCCTAAAACATAGAAACCAGAAAAACCTGATGAATCCAAGTCGAGATCTCTATATCCTTAAGAACTTATTAGTCTCCGTCTCTGGTGCTTCACGGATTCGAATTGGCCAATGTTCTCCCAGGATAACTTGGTTGCTTCTTGTTCAATGAGCACTCTTTAACAAGTATTTGATCTTGGAAATTGGTGGAACTCTCTCTAAAACAAAAGGAATATTACTCTAAAATTCGGATGTTGTTGTATATCTTAGAAAATTGGACAAGATGGCTCTTTTATAAGGTGGGGAATGGTGCCAAAAGAACACCCCTAGGTGTGGGGTGCAACCCTCCAAAGGGTTGTACCCCTCCCATGCACCCCTTGCATCCAAAAGACAAATACATACATCCTTTAATGAATATTACAAGAATTTTCCAACAGTTTTTTACATTCATATATATATATATATATATAT
Source organism: Zanthoxylum bungeanum (assembly GCA_019454045.1). Taxonomy (NCBI): domain Eukaryota; kingdom Viridiplantae; phylum Streptophyta; class Magnoliopsida; order Sapindales; family Rutaceae; genus Zanthoxylum; species Zanthoxylum bungeanum. The sequence continues at coordinate 54,707 of SKCR01007188.1, forward strand.
ATATATATATATATATATATATATTATTGATGGTGATTTTCAGCTTCCTAGAAGTCAGAATCCTAAGGAATGGTAAAGTGAATTTTACACTTAGCATATAAAGTCCAAGATCCGCATGAGAATGAGAGGTCAGACAGAGGGGCCCGAGCCCGAGATACAGAGAAACAACACGGGGCAGAACCACATGATAGTTTGAGAAACTGACCAGACCTGATAAGAAAGTATCAGACTCGAAAGCACTGGAACATTTATGAAGATTGACCCGAGGTGGTCAGGTCCGACCCAACATCAGACTTTTAGAGCAGCCTCGGCATCAGACTCGACATTCAGAGCCTCGTGTCAGCCTCTGAAATCAGAGTTGACTCAGCAGATTTGACCCGGTCGAGGAGATGAGAGGAAGTCAGACCAAGCACCGTAAGTCTCGGCACACCGACCCGACCTACTAGTAGATACAATGAAGGATGCTACTTGCTCCAACGGACCGACCCGATGATGTTGTTCGGGGGTTGCAACATTGTATTCTTAGATGGACGACGTAAGCCATAAACAGAAGTTTGGGTTCCCTAAACGTTGATGAGAGTAGAAGTAGGTCAGCGGTTGATAAGATGGAGCAGAGTTGCAAGTTTATTTACCGACACACGCAATCACGTGGATATAGGCTGGCACTATGGCATATTGTGTAACAGTTACCAAAAATAGCATGATTTGATGAGATTTGAGTGGTTGAGAGCAGTTGCGTCAGGTGGCAGGTCGTAGCTGTGTCAGGCGACTGGGCTATTATCCGGTAATTGGGGAAGAAAGCCTAAACAATAATGGCTTAACCACGTGGCTGACGTCACGAAGATAGCGTAACAATGTAATTAGACTTAGTATATAAGGACGCTGAGAGTTCTTTGTAAGGGGTTGAGCAATTTTATTCATAAACACTTGTAACTTGTAATAGGGAGAAAAGAACCCCGAACTAGAGAAATAAACGCGGTCGGTCAGACCCGAGCCAATAATAAAAACTTCTTTTTCCTTGTGCCCGTGGATGTAGGTTGGATCTATTCCGCTGAATCACGTTAAATCTTTTGTTTATCTGTATATATTTTATCTTTTATCAAGTTTGTATTTGGTTCCCAACAAACTAAACAAATTCACAATTGTGGGAGGTTTGTTTGATATATATATATATATATATATATATATATATATATTATATATATATATATATATTGTCTTTATAGTCCTATAGAGATAGTATAAATTAATACGATATCAAAATCTAATGACCTAGATTTGGAGAGAGAAATTTCTCTCACTATTTTTTTTTTATATATATATTTTGAAAATTTGTGCAATTGAGAGTTCATAGACTAAAATATAATATTTAGCCTTATCTTTGCAGGGATTTGAAGTTCTTGGGTATTGGCTAATTTTGACAACAATAAATCTTTTCACCTTGGAGGAATAAAGACACTTAATTTAAGCCGTGTTATGGATATTATTTAGCACTCAATAGGTTCTTTAAAAATTAATGACCTTATTTTATTTCTTTTACTGACATTGAGTTCATTATGTTGGCGAGATTTAAGTAAAAATTGTATTGATTATTGATTGTTTTATTCACAGATTTTTATATATAATTTCATTTGGACACCATTTGTATGCTTGTTTGATTCATTTAGAAAATTTGAATGCGTTATATTTATATAAATGAAATCAAAAATCAATTAGGAAATAGATTTGTATCATGACAGGTTTATTATGCTGTTAAATTAATTTTCAATGGCAATGGCTATAAGCCATATGAAGCTTTAAAAATAATCTACAACAAACAGTTTTGTTTTGTTTTGTTTTTTTTTTTTTTGGGTTTTAAAACTTCTCAATGATGATGCTCATTTATTGATATATTTATGGTATTTTTAGACCCACATTAACATTATTTTAGAAATAAAAGACTAAATTTATAGTAAGATCATAAGCTTGTAACCATATTATGAATTAATTAAGTTTATGGTATTGTACGTGTAAAAATCTCAACAATTCAAATTTCAACACATGAAAGGGATATGTCATTCATCAACTTACTCCAATTTATTATGCAACAATACCTTATTTTTCACCAAAACACCTACACTCACTTAAAGAAGAATATCAAAGCTCATCAACAAATGACTCCAAGGATTACATTTTCGTCATTTGACCTAATTTGAATTTGGCTTTGCAAATCATATTGTGTAATATTTTATTAGAGCCTTATTTAGTCTTTTGATTTTTGTTTTCGCTTATATATATGTCATTTATCTATACAATTGGACAACACTTCATAATCCCATAACTCTATATTTATTTTATAGTTTGTAATTCTCTTAGTTTAATACAAGGTCTCTAGAATTCTCTCTACACTTCTTCTCTTATTCTTCTTCCTCTCATTTTATGTACTTTCTCTATTTGATTCTAGACTTCATACCTGTAAGCGTTATTGTACTCGATAGGAATTGATGATATTGATGAGGAAGATGAGATCGAGGCAGTTGAAGCAGCAACATCATCGAGTTCTAGGCCATCTATAGACGAGCAACACAATCTCATCATGGCTAGTCTTGACTCCCTCTCAGACAACATGGGCACTCTCTCCATCAATCTCACTAAACTTTCCATCTTTTTTACTACCTTCAACACTCTCGTGGAGAAGAGGTTCAATATTTAGCAGCAGAGTCTTGAGGATCGAGATAGTGCTTAAGTTCATTGAAAAAGAAGATCGATACCCGTACTGGAGATCTTTAGTTTGAAATTTGGCATTCATGCCTTTATGGGTATATTTTGGATGTACATGTATTTTGGTTGTATATGTGAATACTTATATAGATTAGTAATTATACTACTCTTTGGTTATTTTCAATAACTGTGTAGTTACTCTTTTTTGAAATGAAATGCATGAATGTTACCAATTTCGATGACTACTTGTGCATGCTTATGAACCATATTAAATATTTCTTTACGTGTAATTGCTTCTCCGCTCTTTTTGCTAATGGAAAATAGGGAGAAAAATGAATGTGGATAAAACTTTTGCGCTACCCCAACCCTCGTGTTGAGGGGGAGCAAATTGTGCTAATATGTGTGTCTAAGTGTCTTATAGTGCAATCACGTGTTGAGAGAGAGCTATCTCGCAAGTTCGACAACCAATTTGAAGAAAGTGAGTTCTTAAGTTTTAAAGATTGTCATCATCAAAAAGGGGGAGATTTTGAGCGTCATTGTTCTCGATAAAGAATTTTTATGATGCAACGCTAGTAACTTCGATGCATATAAAAAAAAAATTCGAAGTAAAATGACACAAAGACAAAGCTCTATCAAGAAGCGTGATGTAAGATCTTATAGCTTAGAACTCTAAATGTAAGTGGGTTGATATTCAAGTATTTCTAAACTCATAGGATTCATACATGCTCATATAAGTCATATGGTCAAGTACATAAATATTTTTGAATTGTATTATGGAGTTTTATGTACTAAGACCGACATACTAGTCCCTGATATCAATATACCGGTGTCTCAGACCTCATTAGCATGCTGTCTGGAACCAGTCTCATTCATACTGGCCTGCATACCGGCCTTTACATCTGATTGCATAGCCTATGAAATTAGGCAATTTTCATACTGTATGAGCGAAGCGGGGTTTACCGTTATGCCTATGATGTTCGGCGACCACGAAATTGTTGGATTCGCAGCCCGTAGAGAGTACGGAGTAGCCCGCGGGGGACTAAACCGGAGAATAAAGGAGTCACCACCCAGTGTGAACTGGGAAAGGTTTAAGGCTGCATTCACCTCTCGCAAGGGAAGACCTCAAATCGTTGGGTTCAGAATGGTCCCTTACTTATGCCAGTATAATGGACGGGTTCACACAATGGTATAGCCAAGTCTTATACAGTTCATGCAAGAAAAGCGAATAAAAAATGTAATAACATACCCAAGCAAATAATAATCTCAATAACACGATTCCAAAAAGCATATTAAATTAAGAAGTACGAGATGCAATAACAAAAATCAATCAAAAACGGGAAAAGCGTCAAAAAATAAATAGTAAATAAAATGGGGGGTTAATCATGCATATATGAGTATTTCCCGAGTGGTATGTGGAGTTGTATCTCAAGTACAGACCGCACTACCGTCCATTCGGATTCGATAACAGAATTTGCTGATGAGTGGTATTTATATCACTATTTCCCACTCATTTAACCTAATATTTTGTATAGTTTCTTGAGTTTTGTGAATATTTTGAAGTGTTTTGTGTTATTTTGCAGATAAATAAAGTTGGGAAAGCATTGGAAGCAATTTGGGGCCAAAATAGGGAAAAATTGACAAAATGGCAATTCAGTAAATTTCCCGCGTCGCGACGTCTAAAATGCGCCGAACAGTGCTAACGTGCGCCGGGTCCACAAATCAGAATCTGAGAAAAGTTTGACTTTGCTAAAATACGCCGTGACACGTGTCACCATCACAGCCTATCTGCTAACATACGCCGTGCCACGTGTCAGCATCCTATGGTGCCGACAGTCATCATCGCCACGTATGCCACGTGGCATCCTACGTGTCTCCATGTCATCAGCCATGTCAGCAAGTCAACAAGTCAACATTGCCACATGTCGTGCCACATCATTATCATCCAATCAGGAAGTGCCACGTGTCGCAATCCTACGGTACCGACAGTCTATTTCCCACGTGTCGCCACGTCACCTCCACGTCAGCATCAATCATTGAGTATCCAATCCTTATCTGACACGTGGCGGATAAGAATCTCAGCGACCAATCAGAAGCCGCCACGTGTCACAATAATTGAAGCTCAACCACTCTGCCACGTGTCACCTTATCAGCTTATCCAGAATCTTCAAACCGGCGAACCAGAGCGTGCCACGTCGACAAAATCTGGCGTAGCGACGCCAGAGGCCTTGGCGTCGCGACGCTGGAAGCCTACCGAGGCCTATAAATTGAGCTCGAGATTTCAGAATTGAATGTACCACTCTCTCTCTTATATTCTATCTAAAGAGAGAGTTTATCTCTCTAGTTTCTTTTAGTTTTTAGTTTTTTTTTAGTTTTTAGTTTTGTTAATAATTTTAATTACGTTTTGTTAATATAGTAATTTACTTTTTTACTTTTTACAGTTTTTACTATTTACCATGAGGAGGTAACTTCCCCAGCTAGGGTGAAAGGTAATTCTTTTACTGTTACTATTTAGATTAATCTCCCTTAAAAATAATATATTCACTATTTAAAATATTGACTTAAAAAGGATACCGCCAGATTGGTCGGTTGGTAATTCATTTTAATCTGGTTTAAACCTGACTAATCAATGATACCGCCAGATTGGTCGATTGGTAATTTAATTTTGATTCCGCCTTTATGGCTGGTTGGACTTAATTTGATTTAATCAGGTTACCGCCTATATGGCTGGTTGGAAAAAGAATCACAAGTTTATATATTATTTTATGGGAGATATCTAAATTAGTAGTAGTAAAAGTAATTCCTTTTACCTTAGCATTTTATTTTATTTTACTTTTCAGTTTTTACTTTATGTCTTTTACTTTTCAGTATTTTTACTTTATGTCTTTTACTTTTAAGTTGTTACTAGCCCTAGTTATGTGTTAGTTATCTGGGGTTGTGATGAATTCTAATATCACCGGTTTATAAGGGGTTATTTTATAGTTTGGGTAATTTAAAGGTTTACTTATTAAGTCTTAAGCTTAATGCTTCTTGTTGTTTGATCACCAATAAGATTGATGTGGTAAATCTAAAATGAACTAGACATAGGGATTTTAGGTTTCAGTCTTAGACTTAATAGCCCACGATCTTCATTGAGGATAGATAACCCTTTAATAGATTTCCTTACAGGATAGACATATACCTGTCGGGCGAGGGTAGCCATAATTGGAACTTAAACTTAATGAATCCAGATAATTTGGTTGACATAGACATATGGTTCAATTGGGTTAAACTGGGTATTTGCGTCTGACCATCGACAAAGGCTTTTACATAATTTAGTGTTCTAGGTTAGTAAACTGATTTATTACACAAACATAAAATAATCACTTCATTTTTTAAAAGATATTAGAAGGATTCACAACCCTAGATCTTTGTGTCTTTTGTTATTTTCCTTAGTATTTTCTTTTGTCTTTTTATTTATTTATTTATTTTGTAAAACCACTTTCAACCAATCAAACAATCATTCTCTTCACCCTCAATTAGATATTTGTAAATAAATAGATTCAATAATTAATAACAACAGTAGGGATTAAGTCCTCGTGGGATCGATATTTTTATACTACTTGAACGATACGTGCGCTTGCGTTATACGTGTGTGTTTACGCCGGTCATTTGCGTCTGGGTTTCCATTCGATATATCGCAAGGAATAATCACACATAACCATCAATGCAATGTAAACAGACATAAAAATGGGGAAATAATAAAATAGCAATAAAAGTAAATAGACAAAAAGCTGAATAGCAAAATAAATGCGAAATAATAAAATAACGATGAAAGTGAATAAATAAATAAAAAGATAAATGACGGAATGCCAAAGAAAGAAAAATGTGATCAGAAATTTGGTCGTATTTAATGTAGGACTTTGCATACCCGGCTGGACGTATTTCGCGTCCAGCCAGACATGTAGCGTCCAGAACTATAAAATAAATATGGTAAAGGGTGCCCTCAGGTCTTACCTTTTAAGTTGCTTTCTCGGAAGTGCGTTAGGCCGTCGCCGGAAGGATCACTGGTTTGCTGTTTCTGATTCGCTGTTTTCTGGCTATTGTTTGCTGTTTTTTTGGCCTGTTGTTTTGATTATTTTTGGACTGCTATTTTTATTGTTTTGGGCTGCTATTTTTCTGGTTGTTTTTACGGTTTTGGGCTGCTATTTTTATGGTTGTTTTTACGGTTTTAGGCTGCTATTTTTCTGGTTGTTTTTACGGTTTTGGGCTGCTATTTTTTTGGTTGTTTTGCGATTTTGGGTTGCTGTTTCTCTGGTTGTTTTGGTTGTTGTCTTGGTTATTTTTTAGGCTGTTTTTTGAGTGTTTTTGGGACTATTTTTGGTGGTTTTGGGGGCTATTTTGGTTGTATTTTTGGTGGTCAGGCTTGCTGTTTTGGTTGTATTTTTGGTGGTTCATGCCTGCTATTTTGGTTGTATTTTTGGTGGTTCAGGATGCTGGTTGGTTCGGTTTTGGTGGCTTCTGGTTTTCTTGCTGGTTGTTGTTTGTTTCGGTGATTGCTTGCTGTTTTTTTCTCTTTTTTTCTTGTTGTTTCTGTCTAAGAAGAAGAAGAAGTCCTAGGTTTTTTTATTGGTGGTCACGCCCAAGCCTTCTCACTTTGATGATTTGGTCTCTCTTTTATAATGATTTGGAGGGTTCTCTAAACAAGGAAACAAATCATGTTTATTTTGGGAAATTTATTTTGGGAAAAAATCTTATAAATTTGGTGGTGAGGTGATTTCAAATCTTGTTAATTGGAAATGATGGGATTTCACATCTTGTGAAATTGGAAAGTGTTGATGAGGGAATTTGCACATGTGAATTGCATGGAATTTTCTTTTTTTGGGCGTGTGGATGGATTTATGGGCCTTGGGCGTGTGTATGGTGGGTTACATGAGCTTTGGGCCGTGTGGATGGGCCGAAGTTGAAGGGTGCAAGGGTGTGTCTGAGGCCAATATTTGAAATAAAAACTGACTGAGCGAATTTGAGGCGGGCTAGTGAGTCTGAATCCGACGATGGGCTAATTTTTGAGGTTTTCCTTCATTCCGACATTCATTTTCGCAACTTCCGTAACTTTTCAGGTAGTGCCTCCATTCGAGGCTCATCATCAGGATCATGTAAAAATGCAGTGTCTACACATACCAGCCTCAATACCGGTATACTTGAAGAAAAATAGGACTCTGAAACCAGCATGTACCATATCAGTGTCCATACCGGTGAACCTGTGTGTTTTGCATACTTCTGTAATAGACATGATGCATATCGGTACTCATACCGATAGATGTTGTGCATTTAATGCTCAACGGTAACTATTCAGTAGTCGTTTAAACTTCAGATCGGCATACCTGCCACTGTAGACTGACATACCTATCTCAGGATAGAAAGTTAGGTCTGCTTGAATTTTTCACTATAAATTGTACCCTATTCCATTTTTGCTCAACTCTTACACCTTTCAACATTTTATTGAAAGCAAAAATCAGAGAGAAACAAAAATCTTCTTGATCATTTCATTCTCATCATTTTATAAGCTCATTACATACATCTTTATATACATCTTAGTGAACTTAGATATATTTGGGTAACACACTCACTCTTCAATCTTTGTATTTCTTAGTGAGCTCCTAAATAATGTTATTAACACAAACTTCTATTATTTAAAACACTTGTGTGAAATCCCTTGTGTGAGTTGTGAGTACTCTTAAGGGTAATGTTGATGTAAAAGGTTTGAGAGAAGAGTTGGTGAAAAAAATCTCTTGGTTGTAAGTTTATTGAATTACTGAAACCTTCAAGTGTACTTGAAGATTGGACGTAGGCAAGTGATTGGGCCGAACCATTATAAAATCGGTGTTGTATCTTTCTTCCCTTATCTTTAGATTGTGTAATTTTATTTTGAATTAATATTGCATTTTATGATTGTTGGTAAAGCTTGAAAGCTTAAAATTGCTAAGATTTATAATTCTGCATTAATATTTTATTACCCAATTCACATCCCCTTTTTGGGTATAGTTGTTACTTGATAGTGCTTATAGGGAATTTCAATACATTCAACCCTTATGATGAAATCCTTCTTTTTATCATTCAATATGACAAATAGAAGATAAATCCATTGGTGTTGGGGTGTGAAGAAACTAACATGACTCACTAACAAGCTCTAACACTACTTTGTGTTTTAAGTTTATTTTCATGTATGTTATGCTTTATATTATATCTTCGTCTTTATTCTTCAATGTTTCTTTAAGTTTGAAAGATATATTATGCTTTTGTTTAGATACTTAAGATATCATATTCTTGTGAACCTCTTAAGAACATTATTAAGACATTAAGTGGAAATCTTTAAGTGTAAATTATTAATAGAAACTCATGACTCTTCTAAACCCAAACCTATGGACATAGACAATATGAACAATCTTGCTAGGTTTGTACCCTTATGGATAGTGAAATTTGAGACAATCTATCTTTGTAAATCTTTATGTGTTTATGTTTCATTAACATGATGTGTATGTTTTGTATGATTTAAGTTTTGATAAGAGTAGTGTTATGTGACATGGAGTGAGTTAGTAATGAGTGTTGGTGGAATTACATCCCCACTCCATCATTCTTATTATTATTTCTTGTTATTTACTTTATCGCAATTTATATTTCTAGCACTTCACACAAACCACAATTTCAAAACCTTTACTTTCTTGAACTTTAATATATGTTATTAATTTCTTTTTGGTACATTTTGTGTTCAACAACATTTAATAGGGAGAATGACTTGAATCCTTGTATTATAATTGTATTGCATATAACAACACATCAATCTATGTCGTCTTAATCATTTAACATAGATTTTCATAACCGTTGTAAACCCTTTTTGTTGTAGTGGTCTTTCTCCTTTTAGCACAATTCATTTAAGGAAATTTATTGAATAAGAATCAATTGATAACGGGACACGTCCCTACCCAAACCAACCATCTGCTATAACTAATTGAAACTGAGCTCCTCTTATTCTGACGATTAAAGTATATATATGATTTGAACAGTAATATCTTCTTATGAATTATGATATTCCACTTCCAATTACCATAATAAAAACCGACAAAATCAACCCTAAAAATGCTTTGCCTTCATAAGAAAATCACAATCATAATTTTCCCAAAATAAAAAAAAAAAACGTCGATCCCCCTTAATAGAATCATATATATATATATAGAACAATAAATTAAATATGGTAAAAACCATCCTGCAGATTGACAGTGAGATGCTTACACAAAATTAAACATTGTATACGACACTATATATATCATGCATTATGAACTAGGGTTTGTATACCTAGAAGCTTTATTAAAATTTCTTTTACAAACAAAAAAGAAAAAAAAATCATGGGTTATTTTGCTAGTAATATTTTGTTACTTTCGATATCAATCTTGATGCTCATAAGCATCTGCAATGGCCTTCGTCTCCAGTCACATAAGGTGCACGAGGAGATTTACAATGACATAGGTGCAGGAACAAAGCTGATCGTCCATTGCAAATCTGATGATGATGATCTTGGATCACATGTGATCCCTTATGGAGAAAGCTATTCTTTTGATTTTAAGCCAAATATGTTTGAAACCACACAATTCTATTGCAGTTTTAAGTGGAAAAATACATTGAAATGGTTTGATATTTATAAAGATAATAGGGATTATAATTACTGCAATCTTTGTTCATGGAGAATTACAGAGCATCATCCTTGTATTGTTGATAGAGAAGGTATTGGTAGTGGTGAAATGTGTTACAATTGGAATGACAAATAAATATATGTTTTCCAAAACCTTTAATCTAGTTATTGCTTATGTGCCTTGAGCTATTTTATTATAATTTTAATAATTTGGCATTAAATATGTCTCGTTGTAACTCTCTTTAAATTTTAATATAATTTTTTTTGCTTTTAGAGTTTGGAAAAAAGACATTCTAATTACTTTTTTGAGTAATCCATCTTTAATGGAGTGATATAATATAAGATAAAAACACATAAGGTGTTCATGTATGATGAAATTTATTTGTCAAGTGATGTATAAGAAATAATTTATGTAATGGAAGTTTTATCCAGCTTCGATACATGATTAATCGGATTTATACTTATTTAAAAACGTTAAATATCAGATTTTAATGGCCTCTTATTGTTGTGTTTCGTTCTTAATTACTAACTAAGCTATTAGTCAAGAAAGAGATGGAGTTGGTAGGAAAGAAGAAGAAATTGGTGAGTTGAATAATTGAGTAACTAGGAATATAAATAGGGAAATGATTTACATACATAAAGTTTTCTCGAACCCTCCCATCTCACTGTAACTTACTGTAACTACAGTGAGGGGGGAGTGAAAATTTTCGGGAAAACTTTATGCATGTTTATCATTTTTGATATAAATAATGTTATGATCCCAAAAGCAGATAAATAATTTTACTAGTAATTGGAACTCAACACCTATCCATAATAATGGTTTTGAGTTTTTTTTTTTTTTTTTTACATGCATGTCAATATTTATGCAACAACTTAATAACAACTATCTACGCAGGTTAAATATTAAATTTATTTTAAATAAATGATATTTATATTTAATACAATTACACGTGTTATAGGTTTATAAATTAGTATCAATTATTCATATTTCCGTTGTATCAAAAAATTACTTCATAAAATGGTATCCAGAATCACTCTTTCAATTATCATAAGAAATACCAACAAAATCATTCCTTGAAAATACCTTATCTTATTATAATCCTAATTACCTAGGGGTGTGTTTTGGTTTCGGTTCCGATTCTATCTGGAAATCGCAAAAATCTGGACCGATTTTTCATTTTAAAACCAGAATCGTTTTTGGTTCCAAAAATAAGGCACTATTTTTTGATCTGATTCCTATTATATTGTGATGGGAACTGAAACCAGTTTTAGCTTTACAAAAAGGGAAATGAGCATAACCTTTATGTTGTCAAGCAAAACTAATCGAAACTCCATAATGTTTAAAAATTAAACAAAACTTTATAATTGTTGGGTGTGCAAACAAAGTCCCAAAGTCCCACATTGGTTAGATATGGGGAAGATCATGGGTATATAAGGATGGACATGTATCTTCATTGGTATGAGGCCTTTTGGGTATAACCCAAGAGCAAATCCATGAGGGCTTAGGCCCAAAGTGGACAATATCATACCAATGTGGAGATAAGTGATGTCCTAGGTTCCTTACAATGGTATCAGAGCCATGCCCCGGAGTTAGCCATGTGGATGAATCCTCGGAATACCGAACAAAGGTGGTGAGCCCCGATCGTGATCCGTGAGTGCTCGGTTAGACAGGCGGTGTGCTCTGGTCTTCATGGAGTGGACGGATGAATGATCGTTTGAGGGGAGGCTCAGTTGTCCTTTGTGGTCCTTTGTTCGAGGGGAGGATTGTTGGGTGTGCAAACAAAGTCCCAAAGTCCCACATTGGTTAGATATGGGGAAGATCTTGGGTATATAAGGATGGACATGTATCTTCATTGGTATGAGGCCTTTTGGGTATAACCCAAGAGCAAATCCATGAGGGCTTAGGCCCAAAGTGGACAATATCATACCAATGTGGAGATAAGTGATGTCCTAGGTTCCTTACAATAATGTTATCACAAAATCCCTTGATAGTAGGGATGATAATCGAGACATTCTGTTCCTACCAGGTCACATCTCATCCCATCTCGATTACTATTCAAGATGAAAAAATCATCATGAATCTCGATCGATATTTTGAATGAGGATGAAAAATCATCCCGAATCCTGGACGAAACGGTGTGGGATCTCGAATCCGGATCCAGATCAGTATTCGGGACTTTCATGCTAAAATTTTGGGATTCATGATAAAAAAAGTCTGGAATCCCGGTCTGAATTTTTATTCGGGACGATCCCGATCGAAATTTTCATTCGGTACGAAAAATCATCCTGAATCCTGAAAATGAATGGGATGGGATCCCGATCGGGATTTTCTGTCAACCCCATACGATAACTTTATTGAGAGAGAATATTTTTGGGAGGCATGAGGTTTTTTAATTTTAAACATTATGGGGTTTCGATTAATTTTGTCAAACATTAGGGGGGTTATGCTCATTTTTCCCACTACAAAATCAATATGTTGTTGAATCATTTTACTTTATGTATTGACCATTTAAGTATTGGACAAATATAAGTATTACTATAAGTTTAAGTAGTCATTACTTAATATCAATTATAAATTTCAATTATTTTTTTTTTGCTTTACTGTGAAACAAAGAATATATTGAACAAATAGAAAATAAGGTAACATGTAACCGGACCAGAACTGATTATGAACTGATAAATAGAATACTCTATTTGATTGGGCAGGTTCTGATTCTGAAATGTTAGGAAACAATTTTTCCCGGATAAATTATAGGTCAACTTGAAATCGGAACCAAAATCGATTTTGATCACCCTAGTTATAAACATCAAAGATGATGATGATCTTAGCAACCACGTAATTTGGGTTTCATTTTCGTCAAAATTATCGGGAAACCACTTTATTCTTCTGCAATTTTGCATGGGATTCTCCGATACAGAGGAAGAATATATTAAATAACAAAACACATGTATAATATCATTATTAATTGATTTTTTTAACTCTGATTTATAGAAGAATTTTATGAATACATTGTGTTGATGGTGTTTTCAGGCGCTACAACATTTAAGACAGCACGATAAGGATAAAAGGGTAAATTCTCTGTCTGGTTGAGATCATGTAGCCGACCCGACCACAACATGTGAAGACCGACCACTTTGGTTCAGATGACCGAGCACTATAGAGGTCGGCATGAACACTCTCAGCATAAAAGATTGTCATGGCCGACCTCATTAAGACCGACCAGACAACGGGCCGTGTTCAAGACAACAGCACCCCATTCTTATGGATAAGATAAGAAAGATATCCTACTCTCGCAAGGAGAAGGAGTCAGAATCCAAAAGGGAATACGGAAGAAGAAGGCAGTACCGGATCAGGAAACCCTACAAGAAGAGAAGATTGAGTCCAAATAGGATTTCTTATGCAAATAGGAGTCTGATTTCTGTATTATTATAAATAGGAGGGTAGAGCATGTGTAAAAGACATCTGAAAATCATCACAAGAGTGAGGGATTAGAATCATAAAGCTCCGATTTGTAAAAGCAAAGAAGAGACCCGAGGAGTGTATTTGAGTAATAAAAAAACACCACCCTGTTCTTGTCCGTGGACGTAGGTCGGATCCCAAAATCCACCGAACCACGTTAAATCACCTTGTCTGATTGGCGTATTTTCTTGTTTTCCGCTAAGTTTGTTTTTGGTTTCCCGCATAACCAAACAAATTCACAGTTGGAGGAGGATTCCCTCGGAGGTAATATTCCTGTATTACCCTGAGACCAAAATCCACCGTCAACAGTTGGCGCCGTCTGTGGGGAACTTCACAAAAAAGCAGTTCACGTGATAAGACAAATGGCGGAGGACGGAAATCACCAACCAGGAGGTCCGGCAATGGACTGGATGAAAAAAATGGAAGATAGCATGAGGTCTATGATGGATCGACTAGAAAGAATGGAAGGAGCAAACAACGAGAAAACTGAAACCGAGACCGGACAGAGGAGGAAAGAGAGGGAAAGAGGGAAAAGAGTAGTAGATGTAAGCGAAAACGAGGGACCCAAAAAGAGAGGACCCTATGGGATAAGATCTGAAGTGGTAGGAAGAGAGCCACGATCAGAAGACACATGGGAAGAAGAAGAAGAGGAACAATCACCCGACCCCTCCTCCGACAGATTTTACAGCTCCGAGAGGGAAGATAGAAAGTACAACGAAGACGTACAGGAGACCCCCGGGCTTAAAGAACGCCACGGCCGGAACGACAGGCGAACAGAAGGACACAGAAGGCGACACAGGGGCACAACCCGTGAAATAAAGTCTTGGTTAAGAAAAGAGATGACCAGATGGGAAGAAGGCCTCAAGACCGGCGCGGGAGACACCCGAGGCGAGGAAGAGGGGTCTCCCCTTACGGAAGAGATAAGGTCAGCACAGTTCCCGAAGCGATTCAACATGCCGACCATGGCACCATACAAAGGCCACTCCGACCCAAAATCCCACATCGAAAACTTTGTCCTCCTGATGGAAGTACAGGGAGTAACGGGCGACGCCATATGCAAAGTATTTCCCTTAACTTTAGGTGGGCCCGCCATCCTATGGTATAGAAGTCTGGCCCCGGGGAGCATTCAGAGCTTCTCCCAACTTAAGAAGTCGTTTATCCGGCACTTCAAAGGAGCCTGCACCCCTAAAAAAACAATAGGAGAACTAAGGCTCATGAAACAAGGAGACGACGAAACACTGAAAAGCTTCATTGAAAGGTATCACAACACTGTACTCGAAGTCGGAGGGTACGAATCCCAAGAAGCCCTGGAAAGTCTGAAAGGGGCCCTAAGAGTCGGGAAACTATGGACCCACCTGAGGATCCATGAGACACCAGACTACGCTACCGCACTGGAGATAGCCAGGAAGTACGTCCTACTAGAAAGCGAGGAAAAAGTATCCCGGAGGGGGACAACCGCCAGAGAAAGGGTGACAAGGAGGGAAGACCACCGGCGACCGGAAAGAGAATTCCGGAAGTTCAATCCAAGACCCAAAGAGTTCAAGACAATGGCACAAAAGGATCAAGGAAAAGGGCCCACAACTCAAGTAAACCACGTGGTCCGAGAGGAAGCGTATATTCCCCTAAGCAAGCCGCCAGGAGAAATCATCATGGAGATACGGGAGAAAGGCCTCTTAATAGAGCCCGACCTCAGGAGGTTTCCCCCAGACAGAAAAAACAAAAGATCCTACTGCCTGCACCACAATCTAAAAGGGCACACAACCGATGAATGCAAGGACCTGCGGGAACAAATGGAGGACCTGGCCCGGAACGGGTACCTGAAATTACATCGACCACAAGATCATGGCCGCCAGACAAAGGGCAAGGAATCGAGAGGTGAACGTCATCGCAGGAGGGGCAACGCTGGCCGGGGACTCTAACCGGTCGAGAAAGAATTACAGCCGAGCACGGGGGACAGAGGTGCTGAAAACAGAAAAAATCCCAAACCTACGAGGAAATCGGTCAACACCCATTATGTTCACCGATGAAGACGCCCAGGGGGTAAGTTTCCCCCATGACGACGCACTAATAATCAAAGCAACAATCGGCGGCACAGAAGTGGACAGAATCTTGGTGGACCCCGGGAGCGCAGTAGACATAATTTCCAAAGAAACTTTGGAGAGCCTGGGGGTAGAATACACAGCTCTAACCGAGGACATCACCCCCCTGTACGGTTTCGGGGGTTCAACGGTCGTCCCGCTGGGAAGAATTCAACTAGCAATGACGATCGGCCAGCCGCCCCCAAAACCCGAACAATCATGATAAACTTCACTGTAGTAGACTGCATGAGCAGTTATCAAGTCATTGTCGGCCGCCCCTTCATGATGAAAACCAAGGCCGCAATGTCCTGTTATTACTTGAAATTGAAGTTCCCCCCACGGGAAGGGATCGGGATCATATGCGGAAGCCAGAAGATAGCCCGCAGCTGTTTTGCCACTTACTCGCGAGAGACCCTCTGCGTGGAAAGAGGCACCAAGAAGAGACAGAGAGACGAGGACGACAAGAACACGAGGAAGACCCTGCTCCTCGGCCCGATAAAGCTGCACGGCTCGGAGCAGCCGAAGAATTAGAAGAAGTAAAGCTATTCGGGCCAAAGAAAAGCATAGAATAGGGGAAGTCTAGACGAGGCCCTAAGAAAAGACTTGTTGGAATGTCTACAAGAGTACCCCGACGTTTTTGCATGGGGACACGATGACATGCCCGGAATCGACCCAAAATTCGTAAGCCATCGCTTAGCAGTGACCCATTACACAAACCAGTAAAACAGAAGAGGAGAATATTCAATCAGGAGCGGTGCGGAGCAATAGCAACCGAGGTGGAAAAATTGCTGAAAGCCGGTTTCATCCGGGAAGTAAAATACCCAGAATGGGTGTCCAACGTAGTATTGGTGAAAAAATCTAACGGAAAGTGGAGAATGTGCGTAGATTTCACCGACCTCAACAAAACATGTCCAAAAGACAGCTTTCCCTCCCAAATATAGACCAACTGGTAGACACAACAGCCTGCCAAGGCTACTAAGCTTCATGGACGCTTTCTCGGGATACAATCAAGTCAAGATGCACCCTGCGGACGAGGAGAAGACCACCTTTATCACTGACCAAGGGCTGTACTGTTATAAGTAATGCCTTTCGGATTGAAGAATGCAGGGGCGACTTTCCAGAGACTGGTGAACAAAATCTTCAAACCGCTCATCGGCACAACCATGCTGGTATATGTCGACGACATGATAACAATGTCGGAAACCAAGAGACCATGTGGCCGACCTGAAGAAAACTTTCGAACTCCTGAGGAAACACAGTTTAAAGCTCAATCCAGAGAAGTGTGCATTCGGGGTAGCCTCAGGAAAATTTCTGGGCTACATGGTGAGTTCACGAGGCATTGAAGCGAAACCGCAAAAGATACAAGCCGTGCTAAACCTGAAATCGCCCCGGACAGTTAAGGAAGTACAAAGCCTTACAGGAAGAATCGCCGCACTCAACCGGTTCATCTCGCGAGCAACCGACAAGTGCCATCCTTTCTTCAAAGTCATCAAAAAAGCTCAAAAAGGGGTCGACTGGACACCTGAGTGCGAAGAAGCCTTCCAGCACCTAAAACAATACCTGGCACAGCCCCCTCTCCTAGCCAAACCCCTCCCAGGGGAGACACTGTATCTATACCTGGCCGTCTCAAAACACGCAGTAAGCTCGGCACTGGTACAAGAGACCGACCATGTCCAGAAACCGGTTTACTACGTCAGTAAAGCCCTGCTGGACGCAGAAACTCGATACCCCATGCACGAACTCATTGCCCTATCCCTGATCACTGTGACACGGAAGTTACGACCTACTTTCAAGCCCATCCTATCAAGGTATACACGGATTATCCCCTGAGACAAATCTTGCAGAAACCAGAGGCCTCAGGGAGACTGATGAAGTGGTCAGTAGAAATAAGCGAGCACGACATCTCCTACCTCCCAAGAACAGCAATAAAAGGGCAGGCCTTAGCGGACTTCATAGCAGAACTCACGGAACCACAGGTCTTGGCCGTGGAAGAAGACATGTGGGAAATGTCTGTAGACGGATCCGCAAGTTCGCACGGCTACGGAGCAGGGGTAGCACTAAAAAGTGAAAAGGGAGAAGAAATACTGCTCGCCCTCAAATTCGCCTTCAAAACTACAAACAATGAAGCAGAGTACGAGGCAATACTGGCCGGACTAAGGCTATGTACGGTAGTAGGGGTCCACAACGTAGTGATCAGGAGTGATTCTCAGCTAGCAATACAACAGCTGAAAGGGGACTTTCAAGCCAGAGAACCAGCCATGGTAGCTTACCTGGCCGAAGTGAAGAAATGGGTGGAGAAAGTGGGAAACGTACTCTTCGAACAGGTCGAACGAGAAGAAAACTGTGAAGCAGATTCCCTAGCCCGACTCG
Organism: Zanthoxylum bungeanum; assembly: GCA_019454045.1. Lineage (NCBI taxonomy): Eukaryota > Viridiplantae > Streptophyta > Magnoliopsida > Sapindales > Rutaceae > Zanthoxylum > Zanthoxylum bungeanum. The sequence continues at coordinate 72,978 of SKCR01007188.1, forward strand.
CCTCTTCAATGAGGACAGAAAACCCCAGGGTAATCCCTCTTATATACCTCCGAGAAAGAAGCATAGGGGAGACAGAGGTGGAAGTACTAGAAGAAGAAGGCAAAGATTCATGGATGCAGCCGATCAGGAGATATCTGGAAACAGGAGAAACCCCTAAAGATAAAAAGGAGGCCAGGAAACTGAAGTTCAAGAGCACCAAGTTTTCCCTGATTGAAGGAGTACTTTACCGGAGAGGATACACCGTACCCCTCCTAAGATGCTTAGCACCAGAAGAAGCAGACTACGTGCTCAGGGAGATTCACGCAGGCATCTGCGGAAGCCACGCCGGGGGAAGATCAATCGCCTTCAAAGCCTTGAGGCAAGGGTTTTACTGGCCAACCATGCACCAGGATGGCGTGAGGATAGCACGGAAATGCAAAGGTTGCCAGAAAAATGCCAACATCTACCATCAGCCGGCAGAGCAGCTGACCACCATATCCAGCCCCTGGCCCTTCGCACAGTGGGGGCTAGACATCATAGGGCCAATGCCGAAAGGGCGAAGCCAGGCAAAATATGCAATCGTGGCCATAGACTACTTTACCAAATGGGTAGAGGCAGAGCCCTTGTCCACCATCTCGGAAAAGAAGGCCACAGAGTTCCTGAAAAGAAATATAATCTGTCGGTTCGGAATCCCCCAAGCAATCATCACCGACAACGGAAAGCAATTCGACAGCAGGGGATTCAGGAAACTTTGTGAAGACCTCCGGATAACTTTGAAATTCGCCTCGCCAGCCCATCCCAAGTCAAACGGGCAGGTTGAAGCCACCAATAAAACCATCAAGTCAAACCTGAAAGCTCGACTCGGATCAAGCAAAAGCCTATGGGTCGAGGAGCTACCGGAAGTACTGTGGGCACACCGGACGACCTTCAAGGATTCAACCGGAGAGACACCATTCTCCCTATCATACGGATGTGAGGCCGTCATCCCAGCAGAGATCGGAATATCAACCCACAGGGTCCGCCACTTTGAGAACGAGCGGAACGAAGGACTTATCAAAAACCACCTCGACCTGATCGAAGAAAGAAGAGAACAGTCAGCAGTAAGAACAGCAATCTACCAACAGAGAATGGCCCGCTTCTACAATAGAAGAGTTCGGACCCGCTCCTTTCTAACAGGCGATCTAGTGCTAAGAAAAGTGACTCTAAACACCTGACGACCAGAAGAAGGGTCGTTAGGTGCCAAGTGGGAAGGACCCTACAAAATCACCGAGTTAGTAAGACCAGGGGCCTACATCCTAGAACATCTGGACGGCACGAGGTTGAAGAAACCATGGAACGCCGAAATGTTAAGAAAGTACTTCCCGTAAAAATCAACTTTCCTTTCTTCTATTTTCTTTTTTGCAGAAACCGGGCAAAACAACGAATCGGAACAAATGTTGTAAAGAGGGCAGCACGCCCCCAAGCATGAATAAAATTTCATTTTCTGGCAAAATCCTTTGAAAGCGAAAACAACCACCACCGGGACTATCCAAAAAAAAAAAAAAATTCGGCTCGGGGCTGGATTTCGTTCCGCCGAGGCCACTGAGATAAACAGCTCGGGGTCGGGCGATGTCCCACCGAGTCTGCTCTTTGGACTGGGGACGTAACATTCCCCCAGGACCAAGTGATTCTTACAGCTCGGGGTCGGGCGATGTCCCACCGAGTCTGCTCTTTGGACTGGGGACGTAACATTCCCCCAGGACCAAGTGATTCTTACAGCTCGGGGTCGGGCGATGTCCCACCGAGTCTGCTCTTTGGACTGGGGACGTAACATTCCCCCAGGACCAAGTGATTCTTACATACAGCTCGGGGTCGGGCGATGTCCCACCGAGTCTGCTCTTTGGACTGGGGACGTAACATTCCCCCAGGACCAAGTGATTCTTACAGCTCGGGGTCGGGCAATGTCCCACCGAGTCTGTCTTTGGACTGGGGACGTAACATTCCCCCAGGACCAAGTGATTCTTACAGCTCGGGGTCGGGTTACGTCCCACCGAGTCAAGCTCCTTTGGTTTGGGGAGGTAAACATTCCCCCAGAGCCAAGTACCTCACTCAACTCGGGTCGGGACACGAGTCAACCCTTTGGACTGGGGACATAACATTCCCCCAGGTCCAAAATTCCTTTGTCAGCACGGGGCCCGGTTATACCCCCTCCGCCTCATGTTAAACCCCGAAAGGTCCCGGAAGATTCAGGCGAGCAAAAAGGCATAAAAAAAGAATAGATATGCATACACATATATGCCTAAATGTACATGAGTCAAGACAAATTACGATATTGTGATATTATTACAAAAAAAAAAGATTGTGATGTTATTACAAAAAAGTGTACATAGGGCCCCGGAAGGGTTACCCTTTTCATTCAGCCCGCATAGGGGCAGGAATTTCTTCCTCAACTAGTTCGGGTGGCGGGAGAAGCGGCTCGGCATCAGGGACTGTGGCTTCAACCTCGACAGCAGGATAGACCTCTACTTCAGGAACGGGAGGAAGGATCTCAGGGCAGTCCTCGCCGGCGGCCGGAGCCTCAGGACGTTCTTCGTAAGAAGCCTCGGAAGCCGGAACAACCGAAATAGGGGCGGGATCCATCGCCTCCTCAGGTAGGGAAGGGAGCCACTTCCGAAACTCCTCCTCGGAGATATCCCCCTTGCAATAACTGATGGCCGCACGGATGGGGTCCATGTTCAGACTTGGCAGCACCATCGGAATTAAATCAGCACAATCACCAACTCCCTCAAGGCGGATAGCCTCCTTCTCGGCCTCAAGCTCACTCTCCCTCTTCTCAAGCTCGATCTCTCTCTCCTCGAGATCAACCTCTCTCTCCTCAAGCTCGGTCTTCTTCCTCTCAAGACTATCTCGGGCCCGTGCAACCTCCTCGTCTTTGTTCTTCAACTTGGCCTCAGCACTTGCTACCTTCCCCTTCAGAACGCCAATCTCAGATTGGGCAACCTTCAGGTCCTCCCTGGCATTATCAGCAAGCTTTCTTTCCAGCACAGCAGCAGCTTTGAGAGCCTTGTTCGCTTTGAAATTCTCAACAGCGGTCGCCTCATGATTCTTAATCACCTCCTCCCGGTCAGCCAGTTTTGCCTCCACTTCGGAGAGACGATTTTGAAGCCTCTGGGCCTGACCACCCTCGGACAACAAAGTCAGAAGAAGACCCTTATTCTTGGCCATGAGGTAGTTGGCCTGCACACAAAAAAGGAGAAAGGAGTCAATACATAAAATAAAAAGAACCAAGACCCAAAAACCGAGAAGGGAAGTGAAAATACCTTCGCCATCTGAGAACTCATCTCAGTCACAACACCTTCGGGAGATACATCCTCATACCTCGAAACCTCCCCCGGGGGAATCACCTCGGCCAATTCATTGAAAGCCGGCACTAAGTGTGAGGTAGCCTCCCGGATGCTTTCTCCCAAGTCATCCACCCCGAGGACCACAGGGCCCTTCCGTTTTTTGGAGGAGCCTTCAGAGGACTTCCTCCCCCTACGGACGTCCTTCCTCTTAACCGGAGCAGCTCCCTCCTCTTCTTCCTCTTGAACCAACTCGGTCTCCTCGGCCCCAAGCTGACGCCTCCTCTTCCTAAGAGGTTTCGGTGGACTGACAAGGCGAACAGATCCTGATGATTGCACGCCAGAAGGGGAGGATTTCCCCCGAGCACCCGTTTGAACTTGTCCTGGAGACACCTTCTCAACAAGATCAGGCTGCGCCTGAGAAGTTCCAACCTCAGCTTGACCGGTTTTCTTCATGGTACCGGCCAACTTCTCAAGAAACTTTGGCCTCTTCGACATGCCTACAAAAAAAAGGAAGAAAGAGAAATCAGGATCCGAGAACATAACAAATATATCAAACACATAAACAAGCAGGCAGCCAGCAGACCTCCACCAATCCGACCCGAGACCTCCGGAGGGACGGCCCGAGTAAGGCCCGAATCAACAAAGGCCGCATCATTAACCAACTTCCTCCAGTGAGCAGCATACCCCCGAGCCCAATATACCCGCCTCCGAACCTGACGAGAAACCTTGGGAGCATCTCGCCAACAAGCTGGGAGGAACCAGAGAAGTTAGAAAACCTAAAGAAACTAAAGAACGGGAACAAAGAAAGAGTGAAGGGGCATTAGACTCCTAACCTCCAGCCCTGAAGATGTCCGGAACCGAGACGTCCTCCTCAAACGATCTCAGAACCCGACCCCAGTCCCCAGTAGCCCAGAACCAAAGGTCCTTAAAATTCTTGTTGGAATCGGGGAGTTTCTGGACAAGGTTAGACGAGCTGTCATAAGCAGAGAGGTAATACCAACCGTAGTGAGTTTTCGGGTTGGATTTCAAACGATATAACCTCTTCACTTCTTCCAAGCAAGGTACACCCAAACCTGCCCGATGCCAAACCACATATATGCCGGCCAGAATCCTCCAACTATTTAAACTTAATTGGCAAGGGGCAATCTCCATCTCAGCAAGCATCCAAGCAAAATACCGTTGCATCGGCAGCCGTAGCCCACACTCAAAGAAGACAGGAAGGAGTGCCACCGAGCCCTCATCAGGTTGGCTGGCACGATCCATAGGGCCGGGAACGTCAAGGGCGATGTCTATCGGAATATTATACCGCTGACGGAGAAGGGCGAGATCATCCTCGGTTATCTTAGAGGGACGGTTCATATCCAGAGCCGACGACCCAAGTTCACCAGGCTCTGGGTCCTTCCGAGGAACTCTCTGATGGTAGGAGTCGTTTTCGATCTCAGAAGCAGTAAGGGTAGTGTCAAGGTCTTCTACACTAGGTGCCCCTGAGCCCGAGGAGAGCTCTTCAGCAGGGGGAGTTGAAATCTTGGCAGGCCTTTCGGAGGAAGAACTATTGTCGGACATCCCTGACACCCAGAAAAACAGAGAAGGGAGGAGAATCAGTCTATGAGGAGCTACCCACGGTGTCCGTGCTAAACTAGATAGGGAGTCTCTAAAAAGTGCCCTAAAGCAAGACCCAGCAAAACCACAAATCTCTCCCTAAGCAAAATAAACAAACAGAATCACAGCATAAAAAAGAGGAGAGGTCGCTCAGAAGACTTACTTGTTCTTCTCAAAAGCAGGAGGTTATACGGCGCGGTGATGCCCGTTCCTTAGGTGCTCAGCGACGAAAAAGAAGAAGACCACGGTTAAGCTTCAAGAACACGGAGTTGAACGAATCGCAGAGAAATTCTCAGAAGAGAAGGAGAAATTGCCGAAAAAAAATGGAACAGTGAAAGCCTCGCTTTCTTATAGTCATGACTGGGACGCTCATCGCCGTCGGTTTTGGCGGGAACCCAGCGGATGTTTGACAAGTGTCGAACATTAGAAGAAACCCTAAAATTGATTTGATAGGCATTTAAGAAGACATGACGGTTGTGCGTCTCGAGGAAAGATGATTGAAACGGCAAGAAAATTCTTTTTTGCATTCTGGGACGACTACCAGCGAAGACAATCAGCACACCCTCTTCATATAGTTCCCGGTACCAACTCACATACTCGTTGGAACCGAGAACTAGGGGACAGATGTTGATGGTGTTTTCAGGCGCTACAACATTTAAGACAGCACGACAAGGACAAAAGGGTAAATTCTCTGTCTGGTTGAGATCATGTAGCCGACCCGACCACAACATGTGAAGACCGACCACTTTGGTTCAGATGACCGAGCACTATAGAGGTCGGCATGAACACTCTCAGCATAAAAGATTGTCATGGCCGACCTCATTAAGACCGACCAGACAACGGGCCGTGTTCAAGACAACAGCACCCCATTCTTATGGATAAGATAAGAAAGATATCCTACTCTCGCAAGGAGAAGGAGTCAGAATCCAAAAGGGAATACGGAAGAAGAAGGCAGTACCGGATCAGGAAACCCTACAAGAAGAGAAGATTGAGTCCAAATAGGATTTCTTATGCAAATAGGAGTCTGATTTCTGTATTATTATAAATAGGAGGGTAGAGCATGTGTAAAAGACATCTGAAAATCATCACAAGAGTGAGAGATTAGAATCATAAAGCTCCGATTTGTAAAAGCAAAGAAGAGACCCGAGGAGTGTATTTGAGTAATAAAAAAGCACCACCCTGTTCTTGTCCGTGGACGTAGGTCGGATCCCAAAATCCACCGAACCACGTTAAATCACCTTGTCTGATTGGCATATTTTCTTGTTTTTGGTTTCCCGCATAACCAAACAAATTCACAGTTGGAGGAGGATTCCCTCGGAGGTAATATTCCTGTATTACCCTGAGACCAAAATCCACCGTCAACACATTGATTTGAACTTTGGAACCATTTATGTTATTTATCTTTGTAAAAAGAAAATTTTAAATAATAATAAACTCCGGCTTGAGGACAATTCATAAAAATGGCTAATTGGAATTTTATAAAATTCAATTTTTATTATGTAAATTGCTAATAATATTATTATTGGCTTTTACATGGTAAGGGTAATTTAGACATTTACAGTTTGATGATTGCGTTAGATTTGAAAAGATTATATAACTTTTGTATCACTTTACCAAAACCACCCCTTTAGTTTCCTTCGCCTTCGCTTCTCAATGCTTTTACTCACACACATTCGTAATTCGACGTTTACAGAAGAAGTGGTTTCTTTAATTTGCTCATCAATGTATGTATTATCTTTGATTTTTTATTAATTATTATTTTTTTAATTCAATTATTGAACGAAGCGTATTTGGAATATTATTAGTGGATTATTCTGATTCTCATTTGGGGTGGCAGAATTTTTATCAAAGCTGTTGTGGGCAATTCGATTGGTTATCTTTTCTTTTTCTTCATGAAGATTTATTAATTAATACATTTAATCTCTTTCTGTAAAGATTATAATATCTCTGATCAAATATGGTTGAACGGAAGCTCTACAAAACGAAACTGTGCGTTTTGTATCAAAAGGGTCGCTGCTCGCGCCAGTCTTGCTCTTTTGCTCATGGAGATGCTGAGCTTCGAGGCTCTTTCAGGACCCATTTCGGTAACTTAGCTTCCCATTAACTATTTTGAAGCTTATTTATTTGTTTTCTTTTCTTGGGATTCATTAAATTTTTTGCCTTGTTTTATTGTCATGATGATGCCTACAAAAGGGTTTTTGAATCTTATGGTAATTTTATTTATAACATATATTGTTGAGACTCTTTGTTGTAGATAGAGTGTGGCTTAGTGTTGTTTGACAAATGAAATATCAACTAACCGGCTTAGTATTGTTTTTCATCAGAATGGATTTTGCTGGTTGGTAATTCTTAGAGGCGATATGGTATTTCTCGTGATGATCATTGTCTTGGTTTATCATTATCAATTTCTGAAACTGCAAAAGTTTTGTTGACGGATGGGCATTAACTATTTTCTGGAAATTATATTCTTCTATATTGTGACCGCTAGTCAGTTTTGCGAAACCGTCGAAATGATATTCTTAATTAGTCCTTCAGGCGTATGTTGGCACATGGCAGAGCATATGGCATCCACTAATATGCTACTTCTCTTTGAATGATATCCTGAAGGGATTTCCTGGACGGAGAATTTATAACTGTATCATTGTATGACATCAGGCAGAAATCATTGTTGCTTATTGCTCAACTGGAAGCTGAGGATATGCCAGCTATTGTTTATCAGATGCTACTTTGATATGTGATGGGTTTTCTGTTTCTATTATTATATGAGAGAAGTTCTTTCTTTGCCCCCATTGGAAATGACAAGGATGTACTATTACTATTCATTATTAAGTTACACCTGTGTTTCTCACTGTCTCTGTGATGGTAAGCTTAGATCAATACTGTTTGTGTGTCTTCTGCTTATTTTGACTGAAAAGTAGGTTGAATGTGACTGGTCTGTTGTACTGGAATTTTTTTTATTTTCCCAACTGCAGGTGGGCGGGACTATCGAGTTGGTGACTTGAGGAATAAGCTTGATAGAAGGCTGTCTCCACAAAAAAGTTATTCATCTGGAAGAGATACTAGAGGCCAGCAAAGATTCCGCGGTCAGTAATTATATTCCAAATCCTATGTTTTTGTTTTGTTTGGCTGTAAATGAGTCTGATTTGGGTTCTTTCGGATAAAAGTGATTGCTCTTGATCATCCTGTTTTGGCCAATTGATAATTTCTCTTAATAGATTTTCAGTTGCTTTTCTTGTTCTGTTGTGAGCATTTACTAATCATAGTTTAAATTTCAGGACCTAGTCCTTCGAGATCCATTGAGAGGAAAAGGTAACTAAACAAGAATCCTTTTACGCAATCAGTTTTCAGTTATTGATATTATTTACAAAAGGAAATTATTGACGTGGGTGATCACTTTTTTGAAAGCTGTTTGCCACAAGGCCCAGTGTGTGTTGTTTTCTTTGCTTTGTTTTCCCCCTTTTGTTTTTCAAATTTTTCCCTGGGATGATTAGTAGTATTATTAAATATGAATTCAATTCATAATGTTGGATAGTGAGGTGTTGTCACACTCAATGTGTATCCACATGACTGTGCAATTTAACTGCCACCCCAATTGGCATAAGAAGTTGTGATGTGTAGCATTACTCCATTTGCTGTAGTGTTATTAAATTATTAAATATTCTATATTTCTATTACAGTGACAGAAAACGCAGGAAGAAACAGCACCATTACGGGCCAAGTGAATTTTCTGGAAGTCTGAAAATCTCAGATGGGATTGAAGATAGAGTTAAAGAAGGAAAAATAATACCTTCTGATTCCAAAGTTGTTTATCAGGAACAGGTCAGAAACTTGGAACAATTTGGTGAATTACTTGGTTTAATTTTGTATCTTTCATTTCTCCTTTTCTATTTTGACCAAAAAAAGTTGTTATTTGGAAATCGTGCAGTTATTAAAAGAAGTGCAATTAGATATCAACATGCTTGAGAACCGCAAACTTCAATTGGAGGTCAGTAAATTTTCTTATGATCATTGTTGCTTTATACCTTGGGAAGTGCGGCCAAACATGTGAGATTACCTTAAGCATGTGTTAAGACATCATAAAAGCCATTACTTCCACTCAACGATCTGGAGTTGAGACTCGAATGATTTCCTTGTCATTCCCAAAACACATATATTTTGAGGGTTACAATCCACATCCACATCATACACACTGTCAAGGATTACAGTAAACGCTGATGAATTACTATGTCTGTGTCCAGATTACTTTAAGCCGTTTTGTTTGTTGTGATGGTAACACATTATTATTACTATATTCCTGTATCCCTCTCTACATGATTTAAGCCACATCATCTAGTGCCTGATGTATTTGTTTCTCAAAGATTTATGCGGAAGAGAAAGGTCAAGAAGCAGATATTCTTTCTTCTAGAATAAAGGAGATAGAGACTCAATTGCAGAAGGAGAAAGAGGAATCTAGAAGGTATATTAAATATACTAATTGGTTGTAAATTTGTCATCTTTGTTTATTAATAATATATTACGCGTTTGTGCATGGTTGCCCTCTCTCACCCAGTTTCCATGGACAATTTAATAATCAGGATAAGTTCTAAAATCAAGAAGTTTGTCAAAGCACATAATCGTCACTCACAGATACAAGATGAGCTTAAGAGGCAAGTTATGGTTTGCTTTGATCCACTTTCCTCTGTGCAATTCACTAGATTTTGTTCCTTTCTTTGAATTTCCTAGTATTTAGAGTTTAGTATGACTTGATTTTCGTTTCTTCTATGTTATTTGTAGGTCACAAGCTCGTCTTCAGAAGTTGGGACATCAGCTTGGCTCAGATTCAACTAAAGTAGATGGCAATGAAGAGGATTCAAGCATCAATATCATGAGTGATGGAGAGACTACTAATTACCATCTTGTCATCCCACAAAGTGATAAGCAGACTATATCTTCCCCAAACAAGAAAAAGCTTCATGCTGATAGGGATACTGGTGACGAATCCTTGCCAGAAGGTACTTTATTTGACATTTCTGTATAACAAGGTTTGTTGAATATTGAGAATCTGGAAAATCTACTCTAGACCTAGTCTCCTAGCTCCTGGTCTTTTCACTATTACCTTAGTTATATGTTTTGTTTCTTCCATTATCACTTTTTTCTTGTTTTCCATTTGACTTCCAATATGTTTATTAACTGTCAATTGATTTCAAGTGTCATATTATGTTTGTGATTTTGTCATTTATGCTTCATTTTTTGGGATTTTCTAGCCAATTTAATTAAAGATGGAGGACAGCAGACTGAATCTGTTCACTTAAAGAAGGCTTCTCGGTGGAATATGCTTCCTACTAATCATGGACCTGTTGCAGATGAAAGCAAACTGAAAGGAAAAAATGTCTCAACCAGCTACTTCTCCGCAGATAAGGTTATCTGTTATTATTATTGTATTTCTACTTTTGGACGTGGACTTTTATATATCAAATGTTTTTGCAGTGTTTGAGTTGCAGTGGCACAGATGCCATAGTTTCATTAGTTGTCTTTGATGTGACTTTTATGAGTAATGAATTGAGGATATTTCCAATTTAATATGAAGTGCGACTCTATTTTATGTATGGCTGTGCCTAATGGCTATTGGTTGAAGTAAAACGGGATATAGAGTTGCTGAAAGAAAAGTAGATAAAAAAAACAAGATATTCACTTTTAATTATTTGTCTTTGAGGGTGAAAAGATTAAATGCCTGCATAATTAAAATGTGCAGGTGAAGAATGTGAGACCGGCGCTTGTATTACCATCAACTGGTTTGGCTGCTCATGCCATTGACGAAGAAGTAGAAGTTGAAGTGGAGAAGATGGAGGAAGTTGAAGTGGAGATGGAGGAGGTTGAAATGGCTTCAGCTGGAACTGAAGAAGGACCAACTTTCATGGCCAAAGGCTTGCCATTTAGGCTGCCACCACCACCTCCTCTACTCACCCGCAATGCTTATATACAGGTTAGTTTGTTAGGCATTGCCTCTGGTGCCTACAATATTTGTCCACATATGTGCATCCTTATGTCTATATCATCGAAGGCGATCTAGCGCCAATATTCAATGTACGCCAAAGCATTTATTCTCTCCTCCTCATCATGTTTTTCTATCCTTCTCAATTTGGCATCTGATTGTAGCAGTTCGATTTGCAGTACGTGGGTGATGATGAAAATGTAGATGTGGCGGGCTGAACGATACAGTCAGTGTGAATAATTGACATCTCCGTGTGGTTAAATATTTGATGCTCCTAGGAGAAGCCTTTTTTCTTCTGTAATTAGCTTTGAAATAGTAGAACAAGTTGCTGACTCCCATGTATATTTTTTTCCGTATATGTAACAGTTTGATATTCCCTTTGTCTGTAACCCATTGTGGATTTAGCAGTTTAATTATTTTTGCATGAATAATTTGTTTTCACATCAAATATATATTAATTTCATAAAAAGCAAAAGAGAGATAATGAGCGACCCGAGAGCCAAAAGCTGTCACTGTTTGATTTGCTTTGAACTTTATCAACTATGCTTTCTTGCTTCGTTGAGGTTTTTTAAACATTCAAATGTTCTTGCAAGCGTAATTTTGTATTTTTAGATTTTTTTTTGGAGTCTTGCCAAATGTTACGAGTAGAAAGAAATTTATATGGGACAGATTCAATATATCCAATCAATAAATATATGATATGTGGTAATCAATTATTTTCTCTCTATTATTATTAATTAATTTCAATTTAATAATGTTGATGGTGTTTTCAGGACCTATGTTATTTAAGGAGTACGGCATGGGTAAAAAGGGTAATTCCCTTCTCGGTCGAAATCATTAATGCCGACCCGAGCATATGAGTGTTATAAAGCCAACAAGTAGAGACCGAACACTTGATGATAGGTGACCGACCACTTTGGTTCGGTTGACCGAGCATTATCAGATCGGTAGCAGCATTCTCAGCTCAAATGACCATCATGACCGACCTCATGAAGACCGAGCATATGGTGAGACGTGCTCCAGAAGATAAGACATCATATTTTTACGGACAAGATAATAAGTTATCCTACTTTCATGGGGTAAACTAGTAAGTCAATGTCCTAGTATGATAAAGGAAGTGAATGTAGTTTTTGACTAGGAATCCTTATGGGAAAGAGAAATTGTTTCAACTAGGAAACCCTTGTAAAAGAAGGAATCTGATTTCTACACTATTATAAATAGGAGGGTAGAGTATGTTTAAAGGGCATCAGAATGAGAATCAGAATCAATATCAAGATCATTGCGACCAGACTTGTAAAACACAAGGGATATCAGAGAAGCATATCTCGGTAATAAAAGTATCATTCGTTCTGTGCCCGTGGACGTAGGCTGGATCTGATCTGCCGAACCACGTTAAATCTCTTTGTCGATTGGTGTATTTATTTGTCTTTTGCTAAATTTACTTTTGGTTCCCCCTTAACTAACAAATTCACTATTGAGGGAGGATTGTCTCGGGAGTGATATTCTCATATTGCCTTGAGACCAAAATCAGTCGTCAACAAATAATATATAATATATATATATATATATATATATATATATATATATATATAATAAGGAGAATGATGTTGGAGGAAAGAGAGTGTATCCAACGGCTCTCTTTATGTGGCTTAATTGACGGCCCAGATCATTTCATTGGTAATTGGAGGAAAGAGAGTGAATTGATTGAGGGAAATGGTCAAAAAATTTCAAAATTTCAAATTAAAAAATAGAAGTTAAAATAAAATCATTTAATTAAAAAACAAAATCATTTAATTCTGTAACACCGTGCCGTAGGCACGGGCAAATACTGTGATACCGTGTCGTAGGCACGGCCAAATACTATAACACCGTGCAGTAGGCACGGACATCATTTAATCAAAAAATAAAATCATTTAATTCTGTAACACAGTGCCGTAGGCACGAGCAAATACTGTAACACCGTACCGTAGGCACGGGCAAAAACTAGTATATATATATATCAACATTTTAACACGTGTCTTTCTCAACAAGTAGAGGTTATTTCTGGTCATTTTGTTATTAGTTAATAGTTAATAAGTCAAAACACAATCCATTACCAAGAAATTTTAATTTTATTTTTTAAATTTATATAATTCACATATCAAGAACAAACAATGGAAGCAAGCAAAATTCCGGGATACAGGATAAAAAAAAATGAAGAAAATGGAAGCACACTTCATAACAAGCTAGACAAAAATCTGAATATACCGGAGAGAGTAATCCTAAAGCAGCAGCTCCCTGGATTCCGGTAGCCCCATTGTTTCTAAAGAGCCAATTTTCAAGTCCGATGACCTTAACCTATAATGATTTTTTTTTTTCCCTAGAAGCACTTGTCTGGTTTATGCCTCTTCCTCTAAGCACCTGGGGCACCTACATTTGAAACCGTAATCTGCAAGCAATGCCTGCCTCTCTTCGTAAGGAAGGTCCTCGTCGATGTATGAAATGGTAACCTGAAACGCCAATTTTTAATACTGCTTGCTTGAGAAAAACAAATGGGATGATGAAACATTTCGACAAAGCTCACAAGATGTTGATCTTTGATTGGCTCCGAAAGTAATAAAGGAAAATTGTGTTAGATTACCTCTTCTCCCTTACAAATGGGTCTCTGTGCAATAATTGTTGCTTGACCATCTGTATCCTGCAAATGAGAACCAAGAAGAGATGAGATGTAGAATCATGAAAGAAACGAAACTAAAATGATTCCCACAGGCCCTCAAAGTAAAACATAAAGCCAGATACTCGAAGACCAAAAAGAAGAAAATTGTGTTGCAATGTCGATCTTGAATAACATCAGAATGTTGACAATTAGTTGCGTGAAAAGGATCATGTTGTGCATCCTTCATGTATACGAGAAATTAAATTGCGCTGAGATGCAGACAAACACCTTGTATATGAAGGTAGATTACAATTTTGAACATACCTCTTCTCTTTTGAATGCTTTTGCATTAGGACAGCAGGAATGATTCATACAACTCTGCAAAGGGAAGAATGCAGTTCCTGATGCATAACAAAATTTTAAAGAAAGAAAAAGAAAAAGGATCATTAAGAAGAATTTATGTAATAATTAAAATGCAAAAATTTCCACACTAAGATTCGTGTAACTTGTCAAATAAAAATGGATAGAAAAAAAAAAAGAAAAGAAAAGAAAATTCAGTTTGCCACACCCAAGTTTCATCAAAACTCCATTAGAAAACTATATCGCCAAATACAAGTGTGAGAAAGAACAAACAAAGCATAAAAAAGTCCTATCTTTAGTATGTTGATTATGTCATTTCATCAAGATATAGAAAAACACAAACATTTCTAGCCGCCATTTCATGAAAATTATAAACCAAATTGATAAATTATAGAACACAAGACTTGACATTTCTTATTTTGAAAAAAGATAGAGATTCTGTTTGCATAATTAACATATTTTGGTCTATCGCCAAAAAGGATGTTCCCTCAAAGTTGTTCAGCATTTATAAAAAGAAAAGAAATTGAGATTTATTCCACCAATTATGATGATCTATCAGCTGTAACTGACTAGGCAGCTTTATTTAATACCTTGACAACAAATTGAATAGTCATCACCTAGAGCATCGAGAATTGATTGTGTAATTTTCTCAGCCTCTTTCTGTAATAAACCATAAAAGGAATGATACCAGAATTATGCCACATACAAAAATGTTAGGACTTTAAAGATGCATTCTCACCTTTTCAGGATGTGGAAGATCATCAATATACAGAAAGTAATCCTCCACTGGAGATGCTACAACCAAATCACTGTAAATATAGGACTTTGGAGTATTATTTGGAAGCAAAAAATTAATAGGATATCAGAAATGGCAGATTCGAACTTCAAATCACTATTTTGGAAGCCAAATTAAATAGCACATAGAAAATGAAAGGCTACATAGTCCACGCCATTATGTCATCATAATGGCATTCTTCCTGTATGCATACTCTACTATTAAAATAAGTAAAATTGTCTCCTGGGAAGCCTTGATAAAGTGGATGCTTACAGATTATTTAGCTCGAACATGCCAATAATATGCCCATAGATTTCAAGGGAGAATACTTTGCAGAGTCAAGAAGTTCAACTTATTAGTTTTGGGAAAAGAAAGATGCAACAGTACTTCAAAGAAGTATGCCAATTCAATCAGAATTTCAGGAAAAGGATACATGGCTCACACTCCTTGTCAAAGATGGCTGCCTTTAAGAGCTGCAGTGACTGAAATAATTCAAAAAAAAATATATAGTAATATACATTCAGTAATGATTCAAAAATATATATATATATAGTAATATACATTCAGTAATGATCCACTTTGATATTATTTGATGTCCATAATAGCCAACTATTGATGCAAGAAACTGAAAGGGCAGGAGTTTATGAGATTTAAGTTAACAAGTATAACAAAATGCATTCAGCAAGAACAGGAGGGGGTCAATAAAGTATTTGGTAACATGAGGAATATGCCAAGATTTTCATAAGAAAGCGGACAAAGGCTACCCCAATCAATTGCAGAATTTAAAGTGAGACGTGTCTAAGCTAAGAATAATATAAATGTGAAGTGAAATCTACTTTCAAGTACGTGGAAAGAAATAATGAAGAAATAGGAACAATAAGACTGCACAATTGGATAAAAAGAAAGAAATGTGGAGAAAAATCATTTCGAAGGGTCAAACAATTTACTAGTTCTTCTATTTAATAACATTTTATAGTTTCATCATTATGATAGAGTAATATTACAACTACAAGCAATAGTACAAACTATTTTTGAACAAATTGATGTGGCATTTTATTATTTTATATTTTCATTTAACCACTCATATGATGTCACGTCAATTTGCACAAAAGAGTTTGTAGTTGTATCATTGTTCAAATGATAAAAGTTACCACAATTCTGCACCCAGCATAAATCAAAGATGAGATCAGAAAAAACATTCTATCAGGTTTTCTAGCAGATGCCTCTCTCGAAGGTCTTACCGTGAATGCAAGCTCTCTTATTTGCATCCTGAAAGAATCTTCATTAGAACAATCCACATCATCTGGCAAAGCAATGCACTCCCACCACCTACCAAAATGACAAGTGCCAGTGAGTCTCCTGAACAAATACAATAACTCAATACTGTTTTCATGTTGCAGCCATTGAAGATCGATAAAGTATTAACTCTCCACTTAGAATCTTAGACACAGTCACAGATGCATAAATGTAAAATGTTGTAAATACTACCTAAGACAGATGAAAAAATATGCTTCTAGACATGATATACAGAAGCAACATTATTAACTACCTTCTCTTGTATCCAATGGACATTGGCTTCCATGCTTCCAAGAGCAAAGAAAGATTAGACCTTTCCAAAGTATTTGCATTGCATGAAGCGCTTTTTTCTCGTTCTTCAAGATAAGTGGATTTTAGCTTCCTATATCTTAAAATAGTGGAACAAATCGCCTGAAAATATTGTCAAAAGTAAGCAGCAGAGATATTTCTCTATGCAACAAGAGAGAAGAAAATTTATAGTTGACAGCATTATGTATTAAAGACTAAAAACATCCAGTGGAACAGTTCATATGATATTAATTATGCAATCCTGTTACTGCAATTTCTTGACCAAAACTATGTCAAGTTTGATCACTAAGATGAATGACCATTGTGAGTAGGGATGGCAATTTCGCCCACAAACCCGCAAACTCGCAAAAACCCACTCGCAATGGGTAGGATTTGGTAAATATTTAAGCGGGTTTGGTGCGGGTTTGTTAATTTAAAACAAAACCCACTGCGGGTTTGATAATTAAGCAAAACCAGCGGATACCCATTGCGGGTATCTGCTACTCGCAAGTTTAATTCTTTTTTTGTTTTACATCTTTAGGGCAAAAAAATCTCTTATATAAAAGGACTCGTTAACTTACAATTTTTGAATTGCTCTCTCTTAATATTTTTGAATTGCTTTTGATCATGATTCAATAATTTTGATGATATGAATTTAACATAATGAAGGATATTCAGCTAGTGATTCATGGATGTAATTGTGATAATATGAATTTGACATTATGTTATAAATATTTTAAACTTTTATTTATGTGTCATAATTTACAAACTGTCAAATACAATTTTTTTTTGTATGTTATGAAAAAGTATCAATGTTTAATTAAAAAGATTGTATTATTAAGAGAGTAAGGGAATTCAATATTTTTAAAACCCGTAAAAAATCCGTTGGGTACCAGTGCGGGTTTGGTAATTTATTTTTGTATGCGGGTGCGGGTTTGGTAATGAAAATTAAAACCGGCAGCGGGTATGGTGCGGGTTTGATAATTTATTTACATATGCGGGTGCGGGTGCAGGTTTGGTAATGGCAAACCCGCACCAAACCCTACCCACTGCCATCCCTAATTGTGACATGTGACGTGACATTGTATAAGCATAAGTTCTCCAATAGAATGGTTGAAGATTGTTTATCAGTGTGTGGTAAAGATCAGATATAGAAAATGAACGCATAAAATAGAACATACCTTGGCAGCAAGAAGGAAAATATCATTTGTTCCTGAAGTTTGAAAGAGCAATAAAGGATCAGTAGTGAAGCAGAAATTAGGTATAATGGAAATTGGCTAAGAGGCAATTACTAAATATGTTAGAGATTTACCATTAGCATGTTCTATAAATTTCATTAAAGCAGCCCGGGATAGTGCTTCTGACCTCTCCCCAGTGCACAGTAAAGAATGAAACAATTCCCAATCAGCCTCTGCACAAGATTTGCTGGACAATGTTGACAAGATTACTACAAGGGATTAAATGGAAAACCTTTCAAACGCCTCAAGAGTACTCACTTAAAGTTAATTGTATTTACAGCTCTTATAGTTAACAAGAAAAAATAAATAAATAAAACACCTTACCTACAGTAATAAGCTTCTCCGCAACCCCCAGGGCATGGAATGGCAGAAGGCAATAGAAACTTGTTAGAAAAAGGTAATACCAATTCACCATTCATCAACAATTCAACAATTTCATTAGGCAGCGAGATATTATCTTTGGAACTGCTTGAAGAACAGTTTCCAAAATCCTTATGATTTTTCATGTGAGCATCATCTTCCATGCCTGACGAATCAGTAGCATAACAATCTTCCGAAGCATGCGAAGATGACCCCACTTGACATTTATCATTTGCAGAACCACCTAAGCTTTGAAAATACAGCCTCCGCCCAATTTGAAGCTCTATAGAGCCAATGAATCGAAAACAAAAGCTACAAACTAGACAATGCATCTACAACATAGAAAGGGAAAAAAGTAATCAAACTTTGAACTCTTTTAGAAGTTAAGGCTACTAATAAATAAAATTAAAAAATTAAAAAAAAAATTAAAATGACCTTATTTGAAGAATGTTGAATTCCGACAAGCATTTGATCCTTGAGAACAAGTTCCTCTTCTTGAAAGTCCATGTCAGCATAGACACCTAAAAATGTCACAAATTGCAGTAAAAGACAAATTTTTGGAAAGATGGGCATTAAAAAAAATGGAAATTAAAGTAAATTAAAGAGAAATTATCCCATTTTCACCCTAAAGATAGCATTGTTCCCAAAATAAAATACCCTTTCCAAGCTGGGTGTTTTGATTGACTCTGATGCCATGGCAATTTCTAGTGGAAATAAGGTGGTTGAAGTACTCCTACAGATCAAAATGAAAAAGCAGTTTTTGAATAATTTTTTTTTAAAAAAGATAATAATAATAAATGGATTAAAAAAGGTAGTTTCAGTTTCAGTATAATAATAGAAGCACAAGTTGTTGCCTTGCCTGGACATGGAGAGCAGGAGGAGGGACAAGAAGAGAAGACACTTCACTTGCGCACTTTTCGTCG
Source organism: Zanthoxylum bungeanum (assembly GCA_019454045.1). Taxonomy (NCBI): domain Eukaryota; kingdom Viridiplantae; phylum Streptophyta; class Magnoliopsida; order Sapindales; family Rutaceae; genus Zanthoxylum; species Zanthoxylum bungeanum. The sequence continues at coordinate 91,725 of SKCR01007188.1, forward strand.
ATCGGACAAACACTTTCCATCGCCGGCGGCTGAAACTGATGCCGTCTAAACTATCTTCTTGACTTCTCACTCAGTCACTCTCGCCCCCGCCGCCGCAATTCTAAAAATAATAAGGACGTGCCACTAGCACTTTACTTTCTTTTTCTTTTTCTTTTTTGATTTAAATAAATAAACACTATTGATAAATAATAATAATAATAATAATAATAATAATAATAATAATAATAATAATAATAATAATAATAATAATAATGCATTTGGATTCCAAAAATATTCTTGCATTTTCATCTTCTTTTTTTTTTAATTTTGGAATTTCAAAATTTGTTGAAATTTAACTGAAATTTCTATTAGATTTTCTGGTCTGATATGAAATTGTCAATCGAGATAGAGATAGAGATAGATTTTCTGATCTGATATGAAATTCGGTAGATTTATTCTTGGAAAAGTAATATCACATCTTTATTTCAGCATAAAAACACAACTTATGTTAGGTACTCTATATTACTTCTTTTTTTATGGATACACAATATTACTTAGTATTGGTGAATGAATTCAAATAAGGTGCACATGAAGGAAAACTTTATAATTTAAAGGTTTGTGATTAAATAGGTTAAAAATTGAAAATAAGATGTGTGTGAGTTAATCAAAGATAGTAAAGATAATGCGATAGAAATAAGAATTAACGATCAACCAATTTCAATAAGTGTTTTAAGTATTTAGATTCATCCTTCAAAAGGATGAGAAACGTTGGACAATAAAACATCAACACGTCTAAAAAGTAAAAGTATATGAGATAAAAATACTTAAAATAAATGTGTGAGTGGGAAACAAAAAAAAAAAAACAAAAAAGTGTGAGTGGATTAAGAGAAACAATATTAAAAATGAAAGAAAAATATCAAAAGAAAGTATGTATAACATCAATTGAGGATGAAAATTCGGGGTTATCCTAAGTTCTGACCCTATGCGGAATTATAAACAATAAGCAGGACAAGTCATGTTACTGCTACTATGGAATTGCAACAGGCAATTTAACAGGCAACCACAATAACAAATAAATAAAATATGCTGCAAATGTAAAAACAATAACAATAATTAAAGCAGCAAATATAATCAAACCACACAAAATCAACACAAGTAATTTTGGTGACGAAGTGGAAAACTCTTCCGAGTAAAAAACCACTCCGGGTATATCGGCTACCAGCCCAATCCACTATATCGAGAAAAACTTACAGCGATGGTCAAGACCTAAGGTGGCAATTCCACCGACTCAAGTACCTCTATACTGCAAGAACTCAAGGCAACTCCTCAAGCCCGTGACCCACGGTTTTCTTCAGAACCTCTGAAGTCTCTGAGTAGATTGTATCACCTCTGAACGCCGGAACTCCGACTACCAAAACTTCTCCTATAGAACTCTAAAGGATTAGGGATTTTGGGTTAGGTTGTGTTGAAGGTTTATCAAAGAATGGATTTCACCATTAACAAAGAAGACATGAGATTCAAAGAGTCTTCAAGGTGAAATCAAAGAGAGTTGAAAGCTTTGAGAGATTTGGCTCAAGGGAAATATGCTTCAACTAATGAGAATGGCGGCTAAGGGTTATATTTATAGGTAGGGTGAAAACCTAGGGTTTTGCAGGCCAAAAACGCGTTCAGATCGCAGTCGCGTTCGAACGCTTACTAGAACGCTACACGAACGCGCCCTTTCTGTGAAGACTCGTTCGAACGTCAATCGAACGCACAACGAACGTGAGCTCTCTGGAATGCTCCCGTTCGAACCCCACAAATAACGTGCCTCGAACGTTTGCTCTCTGGAATGCTCCCGTTCGAACCCAATAAAGAACGTGACACTAACGCCAACCGTTCGAACACTGCAACGAACGCACCACGAACGTATGTCTGATGCACAGCAGCCAAAACCCAGTCCAATTGCACAAAGATCTTCACGACATATTACAACTCAATTGAACTTATTTTGTCACGGACACATGCCAATAAAAATGGAACTCACAATCTCCCACTTTGGCATTCCGTGACAAAATACTACCTAATACAAAGACTACGGTACTAGACCCAAAAAGCAAATAGTCAACTGTCAACCATCAAAACAGTGACTTATTACAAATGGACTCGATCTAACACCTAACAAAGTAGTCTTGAAAGTAATGCCACCGCAGCAACATACCTGCTACCTGAAACATCCACAAACAACAATATACCGTGAAAAGCATTGGGATAATCAAGTGAAACATAAAGCAGGTAAAAATCTCATGCATGTACAAGTAGAAATCCCTCTCCCCCTTAATCTTAACTCCCCTTAAAACGGAGATATCTAAAGGATATTCTACGACTCCCTCCTATATATTAAGGCTCTCCCCCTTAATATATTACTCTCCCCCTTTTTGTCACGAAATGACAAAGGGTAAAAGAAACAGGAAAAATAACAGGAGAACAGGAGAAAACACATGCAAGAGCATAAACAGACAGGAATTACTCCCCCTCACTAACAGACACATAAAGTTAGCAAAATAAGACACGGGAAGCAAACCAAAAACTCAGAAAAATGCACAGGAAAGAAAAAAAATAGGTATGCAATAACATGAAGCACACACAGGCACATACTGAGATAAATAAAAATCCTGTCAAAAACTGACTGAAACAGCATTTCAAGCTGATACAATGATACCCAGTCAGTATTCAGCTGTTTATGACATGAAACAATATGCATCATTTTAAAAGTGGCTAAATACAACACTAATGCATATGACATAAACACCAAAGCATATAAAGCACTTGCGTGAAAAAAAAGTGCATAACGAATCAAGGCTTAAGACCTTATTTTATGAGCTGGACACAGCCAAAGAAATCCATCTCTAAACAAACCAAGTCCACAAAATAGGTGTTCAAACCCAGCACCACTAGGACCTGAAAATAAGCAACATTGGTTGCATGCTATATTATTTACCCCAGAAATATCATGAGCTCATATTTAATAACTCTTTCGAGTGAAGGGTTTTTGCCCTTATCTTTTGAATTTGGCCATTTTGGCTCTGAGTCTCATTTTTTTTTTTTTAAATATATTTCTTTTTACTTTTACAATGGGATAGCAAGGTCATCTAGTCAAAGGTCACACTATTTAAATGAACAAAGTATGATAGAAATTAGATTGCCAGTCCAAAAACTCATACATGCGACCAAGCCTTGATAAAATAAAAACGTGTATGTGAAGGTGCAAGCACAGGATATACCAAAAGGTTTTTATCACACACACTCATGTATATAGAGCATCAAGAAAAATAAAAGCATATCATACATGCATAATCATATATCCTACATACCAGGATCACATGCATAAGCTTTTCATGCTCTAACAAGCCATAAAATAAAATAAATTTTGTCTTTTTCAATTTCTATTTTTTTTGAATTTTTCAGATTTTAACAAATAAAAATAAAGACATAAATAGGCTTATAAAACATCCAATGGTACGTGGAGTTGTATCCCGAGTGCAGATCATACTACCGTCCATTCGGAATCGGCTATGAAATTTATGTCCGGGTTTCCATCCTATATACCAAGGGACATATAACAAAAACAAGACACACACACACCCATATGCTGTGAAAACAAAATAAACGTGCAAAAAACATAAAACACACGCACACACACATGCAATGGGAAAATAAAAATGCATCTTTCAAGCAGAGTTACACCGATGTGTACTCTCAAAATGTCCATCAGGACACGCAGAAGAAGATGGAAATTCATCTTGCTTCCTCACCCAAACCTTTCTAGGAGCCTCTTCCACATGAGAGTTCCCAGACAACAAAGCAAGTTTCTCACTCAAGAATTGAGCTTGTTTGGTTAGTGCAGAAACTTGAGAAGCTAGATTTGAAGAGTCAAATCTAGGTGACACCTTCTTAGGCCTCTTCTTTTGCTTGTGAAGCATGAAGCACTTAGGCCTAATGTGTCCCGCCTTGCCACAGTGGTGGCACACAGGCACAAACCTCAGACGAGAGCGAGGTTTACCCACAATACCTCTAGATTGAGGTTGGGAAACAGGACGAGGAATAACAGGAGGAAAAACATGACTACACATAACATGTTTCTTGCCTAAGTCATGTTTAGCTGCAACAGGCACAGCTTTGGAAGAAGACGCCTTATCACAGTTAGGCTCAAAATTAATACCTAACATACGGTCCACATTCTTATTCTCACTAGAAAATACAGACAATTTGGTTCTAGTATCTTCAAGTTCAGTTTCTAATATTTGGACCCTATTAATTAGACCTCTATTTCTCTCCTCCAGGTCATCTACCATCAAAAGGCTCTGCTCAAATTTGGCTTGAGCTTCATTCTTTTCTAGCTCAACAGCTTTCAGCCTTTTATTGACCTCTATATTAGTCTTCTTAATAGCTAAACTCTCATTAAACAGTTCAACATAAGCTACCTGAAGACTTTCCTCATCTACAGACTCATCAAGAGAGACTTCTGAATCATCATCATTAACCACAATCTCTCTCTCACCAGTCACACTAGCAGTAAAGGCAATAAAATTTTTCTTGCCTTTAGGAGACTCATCAGAAGAATAACCACCTTCTGAATCACTAAGAGATGCTGCCATGGCTTTCTTGCCTTTAGCCCTAAGGTATGTAGGGCACTCTGGTCGAATATGCCCATAGCCTTCACACTCATGGCATTGGACATCATGGGATCTACTACCCATATCCTCTCTAGACTCTTTTCTGCTATGCCTACTCTCTCTAGGCATAACCTCCCTATCTCTATTACTGCTATGGCCACTTTTCTTAAGTTTAAGAAATTTCTTAAACTTCTTTGCAAACAAGGCCAAATCATGATCCTTGATGGTATCATCATCATTAAACGAATCATGCACAACTTCCTTAGCGATTTTCATCGCAAACGTTTTTGGCTCTCTAAAACCAGGAAGCTTTTTCTCATAAACCTGCAGCTTTCCTACGAGTTCATCTAAATTAAGCTGATCGAGGTCATTGCTTTCCTCGATGGCGGTGATTTTGGGTAAGAACTTATCAGGTAGGGATCTCAGGATTTTCCTAACTATCCTATTGGTAGGAATAGTCTCACCTAGGTTAAAACTAGAGTTAACGATATCGTTAATCTCAGCATAAAACTCATCAAAGGTCTCATCTTCTTTCATCTTGGCGACCTCAAACCTAGTAGCTAAATCATGGAGTCTATTATTTTTAACAGACAATGTGCCCTCATGCACAGTCTGCAGGATGTCCCAAGCATCATTGGCTATCTCACACATTGAGATTCTCCTAAACTCAGCAGAACAGACAGCACCATGTATGGCATTAACAGCTTTGCTGTTCCTATTGCTAACATCAAATTCGTCTTTGGTCCAGGTCAATTTGTCTTTAGGGGAAGTGACCCCATCAACAGTAACAACGGGAGATTTCCACCCGTATTCAACAGTCATCCAGACCCTCTCATCTAAGGACTTAAGGAATGCTCTCATGCGAACCTTCCAATGCAAATATTCCGTGCCATCAAAAAATGGCGGACAATTTAAGGGTTGACTACGCTCCATAGCTAATGGGTCAATGATCGAGTTCAGGCTCTGATACCAATTGAAAATTCGGGGTTATCCTAAGTTCTGACCCTATGCGGAATTATAAATAATAAGCAGGACAAGTCATGTTACTGCTACTATGGAATTGCAACAGGTAATTTAACAGGCAACCACAATAACAAATAAATAAAATATGCTGCAAATGTAAAAACAATAACAATAATTAAAGCAGCAAATATAATCAAACCACACAAAATCAACACAAGTAATTTTGGTGACGAAGTGGAAAACTCTTCCGAGTAAAAAACCACTCCGGGTATATCGGCTACCAGCCCAATCCACTATATCGAGAAAAACTTACAGCGATGGTCAAGACCTAAGGTGGCAATTCCACCGACTCAAGTACCTCTATACTGCAAGAACTCAAGGCAACTCCTCAAGCCCGTGACCCACGGTTTTCTTCAGAACCTCTGAAGTCTCTGAGTAGATTGTATCACCTCTGAACGCCGGAACTCCGACTACCAAAACTTCTCCTATAGAACTCTAAAGGATTAGGGATTTTGGGTTAGGTTGTGTTGAAGGTTTATCAAAGAATGGATTTCACCATTAACAAAGAAGACATGAGATTCAAAGAGTCTTCAAGGTGAAATCAAAGAGAGTTGAAAGCTTTGAGAGATTTGGCTCAAGGGAAATATGCTTCAACTAATGAGAATGGCGGCTAAGGGTTATATTTATAGGTAGGGTGAAAACCTAGGGTTTTGCAGGCCAAAAACGCGTTCAGATCGCAGTCGCGTTCGAACGCTTACTAGAACGCTACACGAACGCGCCCTTTCTGTGAAGACTCGTTCGAACGTCAATCGAACGCACAACGAACGTGAGCTCTCTGGAATGCTCCCGTTCGAACCCCACAAATAACGTGCCTCGAATGTTTGCTCTCTGGAATGCTCCCGTTCGAACCCAATAAAGAACGTGACACTAACGCCAACCGTTCGAACACTGCAACGAACGCACCACGAACGTATGTCTGATGCACAGCAGCCAAAACCCAGTCCAATTGCACAAAGATCTTCACGACATATTACAACTCAATTGAACTTATTTTGTCACGGACACATGCCAATAAAAATGGAACTCACAGAGGAGAATATGATAAACACAATACTAAAATGATTCGAATGTGTATAAAAAAAAAACAATATTCTTATACATCAAGTGAGATCGAAAAAACTTAAGTTTACAGAAATCATAAATCAAGACATTTTAGGTAGCTTAATGTGATAATAATTTATGATATTATCCCCCAAAAAAAGCTTTTTTGGTTTGATCCTTTTTTTTCTTTTAACACGTGTTACTGAATCACTTGAAAAGAATATTCAATTAGATTACAGAATGAGAGAACATTGCACACTTCTATTCAAATTTCAATTAATGCTTGAACAGTCATTGGAGCCGAAAATTAGTGCCGGATGTATATGTCATATCTCTCACAGTAGGCGGGCCCCACAGAAGTGGCTTGAACGCTTGCAACTAGGCACCGTTTAGTTACCATTGCAAATTGTAACCAAATCGTATGATTTATGATTCGGTCAAAATTGAAACCGTAAACTTTAACCGTAATCGAATCGTACAATTACGGTTTAATCGTATTTTTGTTTATATTGTTTTTAAAAAATGTTATAAATAATTAAAAATTTTGATTCAACTATAAAAAAATCCGGTGCAACTAGATTTTTTTACGGTTGAACCGGATTTGTTATAATTGAACCGTAAATCTAATTCAACCGTCTATTGGAAAAGCATCAACCACAATCAAACCAGACCCATCCCAACCCCCTTTAATATATATATATATATATATATAGGGAAAGAGCAAGAAAATTAGACATGATAACAGTGAACTAACAAAAGTGTAGCAACAGTTAGCAATAAAATTAATTATTGTTAATGATTGCATATTCTTTAACCTACTGCCAACATCAATTACAGACTTTTAAACGATTTCATTAGATCTTCCAGAAGACTGCTATTTTACAAATTTCAAACAAATGAACAATTGTAGAGACCTGCCAAAAAAGACTTTGTATTGAGCTTGCAACACACCGGCACAAATGGGCAGAAAAATAAGATTAAAATTATTTATTTTACTTGTTCTTGAGTTCTTGAGTCAATCGCATCCAAAGAATTGTTCCAAGGATGGAGAGCTGAACACGTTTGATGCACTTCTTTCGGGTCTGATCGGAGAAATGTGAAGCTGATATTTGATGAATCTCTGTAACAAAAATAAGTTAACTCAGCATAACAGGTAGAATCCAAAGAATGCAATGAAACAAAAGGCAGCACCAAGTTTACAAAAATATGATCCGAGTCATAGAAGATATACAGCTAATTGAGAAATGATTTCGGGATTTGTGTCGATATGCCAATCTGGTTCCAATTGCCGAACAAAAGATGACCGTCCGATTTCAGTACTACAAAAGAGAACCTGTATGCACAGTTTTCATAAAGACATTATAGACATGCCATGGAAAGTAATTAAACGTATGCAGTCAAAGTTCTAACAACAGGAGAGTCGTAACACTTTCATATCCATATTCCATAGCAAGTTCTCTTCAACACAAGGGCGAAAACAAGGCTCAATTTATTTATTTAGTCAACCATCATTTTAATTTTTCAAAAGCAACCACTGATGCAAGTTCTACCTTGTCTTTTACCAAACCGCCTGAAGTGAAAACCCCTGCATTTTCCAGAGACAAAAGAACCTTCTTCTGCAGACAACAGGTCACAAGTGATTATTCAAACACTAATTGACAGTTATAAACAATAAAGAAACAATGCAACAAGACGGTGTAATGATAAGCTTCATTCTAAGTCATTAACAATCAACAAGGCAACAGAAGAATACACAAAGCATGCTAGTACAGCAGAAATTCCGGTTAACTAATGCGTCCCAACATGCTAAGATTATTAATAAAGTGCTTTGAAACAACACATTTAGCAATATTGATCGTACTGAAGAATGATCACATGGTAATGTTGTAAGAAACAAGGATTTAAATTTTAAACGCACTTCGCTTTCATCATCAAGAACTCTTTCCATGAGATAAATATCACAGAACTTTGTGATCTCCAACAGCACCTCCAGCACAGAGGGCCTCACGGTTGCTTGTTTCTGTGCAGAAGAAAAATAATTGAATTAATCCTCTCGAATTCTATTCCAAACACAGAATTTCACAGGGAAAGAAAAACACCTGGAGCTCCTCGGGACTGCTCTCCTCCAGGATTACTCCAAGCAAACGGCATGTCACCTACAGAAGATGGAGTCATCAAAACATGAAAATATTATGTTTAGCAGAGAAGATATATGTGTTACCTTTCTTCCTTCACTCAGTTTCTGCCTAACTACTTGTCCCAAAGTTGGCTGAAAAAGAAAAATGGGAAAAATGGGAGGAAAATTAATGATGGACTGGGTAAAGATGCACAAAAACATATCCAATTGTTGGACAGTAAAATATATGATTACCTTTACTGGTTGAGACACTGCATCAACAATTTGTGCTCGTAAATCCTCTGACGATGAACTAGCACCAGATGGCATTGGAGTTGCATTAGCTTGAGTGCTGGCAACAGAATTACTAGTTGAAAGAGTTTGTCTTTTCGGCTGCATTCTCTGAGGAGCACCTGGAGATCTGAACATCCTCCAGGTAAAGACGATCGCGAGGGCAAGCCCTGCAATAGCTCCAACTGACCGTGAATCCTGATACCAGATAAAAGTGTCAGAACCCAAAACATTATGATATCATAACATGTTTTTCTTTTATTCCCCCCAGTGTTATTAAAAGCGCAAGGCGCACCGAGGCGCAAAAGGTCTTGGAGCCTAGGCAGGCGCCCCTCAAGGCGCAAGGCGCGCGCTTGAGGAATGTGAGGCGCATATTTGTATATATAATTTTTCAATTAGAAAGAGGAACATATATATTCTTCTAATAATTTTGTTTTGAGTATTTTTTTAATATTTTGACTAAATTATGACAAAACATTTATAATTATCGCACTCAATTAAATTTATATACATCACTATTTTCATAACTAAATTGCTATAATAACTAAGATATTAATATTTACTTATATTGTTTTATGTACAATTTTGTTATTGACTAATATAATCTTTTGATTAAAATTATATCTCTAATAATTATAAATGTATGATCTATAATTAATTATTATGGAAAATATTTGTATTTTACAAAATATAAATTTTTCTTATAATTTTTAACGATCCCAACAAATTATCTAAGAGTCATGTTAAAAGTAAATAAATTAAGTTAAATTATGAGATTTATTATTATTCTTCTTCTTCTTTTTAACTCTTTGTTGGAAAAAAAACCAAAAATAGTAAAAAAAAAAAGTGAGCTTTAATCAACGAAATTGGGCCAAAAATCAAGATTTTTGGTATCAGGCGCCTAAGGCGCACCTCACTCATTGGCATCTTTAATAACACTGATTCCTCCGAAAAAGAAAAAAATAACTTAAATTTAGAAAGATCAAAATTATGACCACTAAGAGGACATATCCAAAAAAAAAAAAAAAAGTTGCAGTATGACTAAAAAAGCTTTTCCTTCCATTGCGCCTTTGAAAATATGAAAATTTGGTTAAATTCGAGGATCATTGCATTAATCCCTAAATAACAGCATCCTTCCTAATATAGACTTATCTTGTCCATTAGACAGCAAACCTGCCCAACTTTTTAAATTAATGATATATTTGAACATACAAGGTAGTATTCACTTGGTCATAGCCTCATAGGTTCGAATCCTGGAAATAGCTTTTGTGTGAAAAAACAAGGCAGGGTTGCATTGCACACATCAGAACCTTCCCCAAATTCCGCTTGTAGCACTGGGAATGAACTTTTTTTTAAGGAAAATTTCAAATTATTAGTTTTAGCTTAAAAGGAAACTGAGCACTTCTCTACAAGAGAAAAAAGCATTTAAAAAGAAAAACACTATTTTTTGGGCCAGGGAAACTGAATGACGAGGGCAAAATTATGTGATCTCAAAATCTAAATTTACGAATTTCACCGATATAAGACTATCAGCATTTCAAAAATACTGGAAGCAACTATATGAAAACAAATGGCACCAGTTATGATCTTCTACAGGTGCAAACTGGCAAGAAGGGCCGGGCAATAGAACAACAAAAGAAGCAATGGGGTTGAATTTATTCAACTCCGGCCCCACGCAAAGCCCGATCAGAGACTCAGGCTACGCATCTGAAGCCAATACTAGATTGAGCCAGATTTCCAATGCTCAGATTGTGCTCTACTATTTAGTCAGAATACCCTCACACAATTTTACTAAGAAACTGAAACTAGAAGAAACGGAAGAAAGAGATTTAGAAATAGAAACTAAAGTGGAGTTGTATAGGGCTAGGGGTCAATACCGGCTAGAGGCTAGGCAAGTGAGGCAATTGCGATTGCCTAAGGCCCTTTAAAAAATCAAAATTTACAAATATAAATTTCTTATTTAAGAACATATTTCAAGGTCCAATTTTAATAAGTTTCATTAGAACTATTATTAGTTTAATTCAAGGTTTTTTTTTAAATTCTACATCATGATTGATTAAATGTTTGCTAGTAACATTACTTTTGTTTATGGTTATTAATTTCATTTTCTCTTCCTAATTATTAAATTCTCTCCATCCATAGTTCAAAAACATTTGAAAACATTGCAACCACAATCAATTCACTAATTTTACTGTCCAATGTTTTAATTACCTATAATTCTTTTTTCTATTGAGATTATATTTGTTTTCTTATTGTTTTTATTTATTACAAGAAGATAGAACATTAAAATAGAAAAGGCCTAATTATAAATTTTTCCCTAAGGCCTCAAATCTGATGGGTGAGATACAACTGGCTGGTCTGTACTGAGAATAACATTAAAGCATAAAACCAATAACCTTAATGAAACAGCATCCTTTATTAAGAATATTCAAACAATTCTTTTATAGAAAGAAAGAATTAGAGATGATTATAGTATTATACTTGGTCATAACCACAACCTATGAATATAGTAGTAGTTAGTGAATCAAATTGCAATTTATCAACCCAAGGCAAACCCTGACTTGGGCACAATCAGAGTTGGTTCCTCATCTAAGAATCCCTAAAGTCTTCTTCACCAATGCTGTTACAATGGTCTTGAGAGTGGAAAATCTAAGAAATAATTATGAATAAAACACTAGATATTTAACATAAAGAAACCAAAAGACAACAACAGTTTCATTGCATTTCGCTTGCCATTCATTCAGCAGGTAATATAAGTTCCATCCAATTCATGCTTAAATTTAACACTCTCCAAGTAGCACTAAAAAAGCTTCGAACTTTTATATGTGTTATTGACTTAACCGCAAATTTAAGCTAAACCAAACAGAATAGAAGCTAAATTTCGCAAAATTTCTAAATTTCCCTATCTGTTTTTATTCAGCAAACATCTAATTTCTAGCAGCAAAGTCAATAACACCACCAACTAAACAAAAGTTCACTAAAATCGGTACACTAATTGATACTCCCATAAACTCCTATCAATCAAACAGTCCCAGATCCGCCATAATAAAAAAATATTGCACAACAATGATCAGCAAGAGAGAAAAGTACCAAGTTGTGGAAAGATATCCGCAAGAGATTGGAAATCTTGACCGTAAGATAAGCCCCAACTCGCTTGATCAGCTGAATTAGGTTTTCCTTTGACGATGACGACTCCGCCATGGATTGTATACTACACCAAACGCGACGTCGTTTAATTTAAAATAAAATATTAAAACAATAGATGAAAATAGGGTTTTGCTTGTGGCTTAGGGATTTCAGATTCTTCCACTCAAGCGTTTCCATTTGCTTTAAAATTATTCAAACCCCTAGAAAAGCCACGGAATTTTTTCTCTCTCGACAGAGAGACAATACGCTGCCGTTTTTTACTTTTCCTGCTAGGCTTCAATTACGGTCCAAAACCGTAACCGAACAGTGTGATTGGCGCCAAACCATAGACTAACGGTTCGGTTTATGATTCGGTTGCGGTTTCGGCCAAAGCCGAATCACAACTAAAACTTAACTGGTCGAACCGTACAGTTCGGTTCGATTTAAGATTTGATCATTTGCGGTTCGGCCAAAACCAAACCGCAACAAAACCTTAAATCAGTTGATCCGTACAGTTCAGTTCGGTTAAAGGTTTGAAACCGATTTTTTTAATAATTAAATTATTATAAAAAAATTAAAGATTAAAGATTTACTAAAGAATAAATAAATTAATTTAAATTGTTAGAAAAATAAAAAAAAAATTAAAGATTTACTAAAGAGTAAGACTAAAAGTAGACATTGATAATTTATTTATTATTTTGAAAAAAAGAGTTTGCACTTACATAAGCTGCATACGTATCATTAGACTCGGCCGACGGTTCGGTTCCGGTTCGAAACCGAACCGAACCGGCCGATTTCCGGTTCCACAAGTGTGGAACCGGAACCTTAAACCGAATCGGAACCGATCGGTTCGGTTCCGGTTCAGTTCGGTTCCAAGACCTTTTTTTTTTAATTTTGAAAATTAATTAAAATAAATGAGATTAATTTTATAAATAAAAAAAATATCCGAGGACCGAGCCTTAACTTCTCTTATCCGTGATTGTGCACTGACACTAGGGCCGCTCTCTTGGGTTGGCATATTTGACATTATGTTCTCAGATGAGCTTGCCATTTTTCGTTTGAGAAATTAGGAAAAAAAATAAGAAAATTGAATAATTGCGATGCGAATGATAACAAATTAACAACTAAATGAATTGAGATTGAGAATAATAATATAAGATTATAAGAGAATTGTATTGAAGTAAGATTGAGAATAAGAGAATTATAGAAAATGAGAGAGTTGAGAATTTGGTGTGATGAAATTATGAAAAATGAATCTTATTTATATAATTTTAGAATTTTTTTGATACCAAAAATGCCCCTAAATATAACCGTTTTATTACCGTTATTAGGGGTACATTAGTAATTTATATTTTAAATAATAAAAATAAATTTTATTTTTAATTTTTTTTTAGCCGTTGGGGGTAGGGTTCGGTTCCAACATGAACCGTTCGGTTCCGGTTGGAACAGCCGAACCGGTGGAACCGTACGGTTCCACCGGTTCGGACCGGTTCGAGTTGGGGTCGAACCCCAACCGAACCGATCGCCTTCCGGTTCGGTTCCGGTTCCGAACCGGAACCGTGGCCGGGTCTACGTATCATCTTGGGGCGTAGACGAATCAAAACTCACGTAGTTGTGTTACATTTTATTTTGGACATTTAACGTAGGGCTTTTATTGATGTCGGTAGGCTATTTTGGACATTTAACATTACTAGCATCATCAGAGATTATCATCCATCCACCCATCCAAAATCAAGCTAAAGTTCGTAAATATACTTGATTTTAAAAAAAATTCATATATTTATCCCAAATTATCAAAAAGAGTCCTTTTATACCCAAAAATTACTTTAAGAAATTCATAATATCAAAATATAAGAGATAAATAAATAAATTCACAATATATTCCATGATATCATGTATAAAATAAAACTACATAAACTCTAAATTAATTTATACTAAATAAAGCAAATTCTAAAGTTATCAAACTAAAAATCATTGCAAAAATTATATAAAAAAATTAATCAAAATTTAATTTTACACCCAAACACAATATTAATATCGTTCTTCAAAATTTTACGATCTCTAGTGGTAACAATCACCATATCGTTTCATCGCAGAATGGATCTTCTTGATTGGAAACGCTGCTATTGATATTTTATTTGAAAAATGAAAAAGAAAATTTTTTTTTATTCGTTTCTAAAATTTTGAAATATTAAATTATATAACTAATTTTTAAAAAATTAGTTATGAAAATAACATTTTAATCCCAAAAAATTAGTAATTTTCATGTAAAATATTCATTTTATATAACTTTGGGTGGATAGATGATATTTGGCCGTAAAACAAGAATGAACTTATTATTTTACTGTCAAATTCTAAGGGATTCCAAACAAAGTTAAATTTTGGATTGTAAATTACTGTTTTTAATACCTTTGGGTGCACAAATGATATTTCCCCAAAATTGAGTATTTTTTCGAACATTAACTAAATTTTGAGTGGACATATGATAATTTATGTACTTATAAACTTCATTTAGTTAATACTTCATCCATCTCAATTTGATAGGCTGGTTTGTTTTTTCACACAAGTTAAGAAAATTTAATTAATATGATTATTATGTTTCAAATATACCCTTCATTAAATTTACTCCAGACACATCATTATATGTAGTTTCTTAAATGCCATTTGCATATTAAATAAGGGTAAATTAGTAAACTAATTCACTTTAATTTCTTTTCAATAAAGTAAGTGGACTATAATTTGGGGCTATTAAAAATAAATCTCAATATATCAAATAGGGACAAAGAGAATATCTTATTGAGCATTCACAATCTAAGTATATATGTCTATGTGTAAAATAATCTCTCATTCACTTGAAAATAAAGTAAACTAATAATAATATACTTATAAGCATCACTTAAATAATTTTTAGTTCAGCTTCACAATCTCTATGTGGGTAAAGTAATCTAATTTCTCACTTGCTTGAAAATAAGGCAAAATAATAACACATTCTATATTGTATGTCATATTTGCTATATTAAAATTTTAGCATTCCACATATTAATAGAAATAAAAATTTCATTTATTATATAGTTGATATCATGCTTCAATTTTCCATGGATAATATCATTACCATGTGATTCTCCAGCTCTATGAACAATAAAGTTCCGCAGTGAAGGCCAAACATAGAGGAAACTAGAAGTTCCTGAAATATTCAAGAGTTATCTAGAGAGTTCCTGAAAGTTCAGGAATGTTCAAGAATAGTTTAGAATCTTCTAAAAGATTCTAGAAGCCTATGGAAGATTAGAGAAACTTATGGAACCTCCTAGATACTCAAGGGTAAGAAATATCTAGATCACGTTCTAAAATGTTATAGGTAGAGATAAATATTGTATGTAAATATCTAGATATTTTGGTGGAAGATTCTAAGTGATCAATCTCCATCACACATTTATATAGAGTTTGGTTATAAATAGGGATAAAATGCATCATTTGTAATACGCTACAAAGAAAGCCTAAGAAGTTAGAGATCAAGCATTCTGAGTCTTCTCTTGTAAACTAAGTTTAAGTAATAAAAGTAAGTTTTCTGTAAAGTATTCTATAGCAACCTTTCTCACTTATTCTTTACTTCCGCTAGCGTAAAAACTTATTTATCACGTCGAAAATGGTCGAGTGACTAAGTACCGCATGGGTTGAGGTGTGGAAATTATAACCCAATGACAGTTGGAATCAGAGCAATACAGGAAAACTGCATAAAGAGAAGAAGCACTAAGATAAGTCAAAATTTTCATATTTCTTATGTGATGGGCAACACTTTGCTCGAGATTGTCCAAAGAGGTATGGGGTCTAAGCTCTTCGCTCTCATTCAAGAGGATGAACAACCAAGATGAGAGGAGATATAGATGGAAGCACTACAATTGCTCAATGCTATCAATGCAAAAGTGGAAGATCCGAATGAAGGCAATGGAGGTAGAGTATGCGTCCAAGCCAATGTAAATGATCTTGACTCTCGTGCCTTAGTAGATACTGGAGCTTCCAATAATTTTATTGAAGTTGGAGAGGCCAAGAGGATTAGTCTCGAATTTGAAGAAGAGCCGGGTTGGATCAAAGCCGCCAACTCAAAACCAAAGCGTATCTATGGAATAGCACGAGGAGTAAGGCTCCACATTAGATAGTGGATCAGTTTAGAGGATTTCTCCATTGTACCCATAGATGACTACCCCACGGTATTGGGGATAGCATTTCTGGATAGGGTGTGGGCAATCCTATATCCCTTATGCAAACACCATGTGTATTATGGGCGAGGGAAATTCGTATATGGTGTCGTTGGTCCGGGATAAAACTATCAAGAGAAAGATACTCTTTGTCATACAACTCTCTAAAGGAGTAAAGAAATGAGAATTAAATTATCTTACTACCTTGAAGCTGAATGAGGGTTCACTGGACAACAAGGAGAAAGTGCCAACAAATGTGGCCGAAGTACTACATGAGTACAAGGATGTCATGCCACCAGAATTACCAAAAAGACTACCACCAAAAAATGAGGTGGATCACAAGAATGAGCTGAAAGTAGGTGCTAAAATTACCTATAAGCAATCAAACAACAATCTCGATATACCCAAGAGAGGGATGAATTGGATATTGGCCAAATATTACGGAATTAAAAGTCTTTTTGATTTTAAGTCACTTAGTTAGTAGGTTTACCAATTAAGCTTAGTGTTCATTTTCTACAATTAATTAATTCAATAACTAATTATCAAATACAAGTTTATAAATAATATAGAAATATAAAGTAAAACTTGCGATAAACAAAAGGAATAAGGGTTAGAGAAATTGACATTGAGATTTATATTGGTTCGGCCAACAATGTCTATGTCCACACCTCCAAGCCGCGCTTGAAGCTTTCCATTATGTACACGTGATTCCACACTTTACATAGTGAGTTTTTTGTGGCTCACTCACAATTAAGAGTTTTGTCCCCTAGGTTCACTTCAAATCTTTACACAAGAGTTTTATAACCTAGGTCCACTATCAACCTTTACACAAAAGTTTTATCACTTAAGTTCACTCTTTAACATTTACAACCAAATCATTTTTTGAGTAAATCCACTCAACAAGAGATTTCACTATCACAAGTGTTTAAGATTAGAATATTACAACACAACTTGGGTACTTACAATAGATAAAGAAGATTAAAGGATGTGAGTTGTTAACTCAAGTATTCCAAGCTCACTAAATGTATATGAAGGTGAAGCGTATGAACTTTGAGTATGAAGAGAGTAAATTAGTAAGAAGATTTATTTCTCTCTTTATTTTTACTTTGAAAGAAATGTTAGAAGGTATAAAAAACTTAGCAAAAATGAAATTAGGGCTCAATATATAGTGAAAGTGAAATTGCCTCAACTCTCTGTCTTAAGACCGATAAGCCGATCTACATGAGCCGGTATGTGTTAGGGTTTGTACTCTGAGCGTCAATTTCTTATGTATTTCCCTGTAAATATTTTTGTAAATATTTTATTATGAATAAAATAAACAGCTTCTATAGTATAATATCTTTTAATATATGGTAAAGACGTAATTGACCTTAGAATGATTAGTTATGATACGGTTGCAAAAGAGTCGCAACTGACATTGAGTTGTATCATAACAGTATCATTTCTTAAATTATTTCTGGTCAATGTTTACATTACTTGGTCAGTAAGTAAATCCGCTGAGACTGATACATGTCGTGTATTAGAATCTTGGATTTCAATGGTTGATTCTCAATTAACCATGAGTCTCGGAGACTCGTATAGATATGTATGTGTTTATATCGGATAAACACCGAATGACTCACCAAAGATTCTTAATGGATGATACACTAATGTCAATAAGAATCTTCTCGGGTTGAGTAGCATAGTGATTCTTTGACTTGAGATGCCACTGTGGATATATGAGATATCATCCACACTTTGATGGCAGTCACGTCATCGACCTATTAAGGTCAGACCTCCGCCTATTCGTTTGGTTTGGATTCATCATCAGGCTATCATGTGTGTGTCAAGATAGAATTTATCAGCTCTGTGTATAGAGCATATGTATTCAATATGGGATTAGCAGTTTGTTAAATCCATGGACTCGTGGTACACTGTAGAAGTGAGTTCTAAGTGTTATTAAGAGGTTGCTAATAGAAACGTCGACGAGATTATATCTATAGAGATTTGATATTTATATCTATATCTCTGGTATAGTCCGGATACCTGTGACGGATGAATTATACGTATGCAATGACCTCGACCTATATGGTTCAGTGAGTTTATCTGTGGTCGTCATAATTTATGGGTGGGTAGATTATGGACACGAAATTTGATTTCGTGACGGATATGCCTAAACTTAGAGAGTCTCAGTATATAAAATATACTCGTAGAGTACTATGACAACTTTTATTAATAATATTGATTATTTATAAATCGTTTAATGGTTAAACGAAAGATACATGCATATGGGCCTTTCAGCCATTTCCTAATTAATGTGTATTTATATTTAATATATGATTTTATTAAATACACATTAATTAATTATCAAATTATGATATTTGACATATATCATCAAATATGTATTTGGATTATTTAATGTAAATATAATACATATATTTAAATATTTATATTTAAGTAATTATTTAATTGTTCAATAATTAAAGTAATTGAGATACATAATATCTAAGTTGATATTTAAATTTGGAAATGATTAAAGTGTAAATGTTTGACTTTTGCATTTAAAGAAAAAGGTTATCAAATTGATTTTTGCTACTTTAATTAGATTAAAAATTATAAAATATCTATTTCCTTTTTCTTGCTAGTTTCGGCCACAACCCTAAGTATTTAAAGGTTTTGTTTTTTTTATTTGTTTCACTTTTGTTAAGTCTCCAAATATTATAAAAAAGAAAAGTTGAGAGAAAAAGTGAAGAACAAAGAAGTAATTCAAAGGAAACTTGAAGATTAGTAAGTAATTTCAACTTTTCCTTAACTAGAAAAATATTTCTATGGTTCTTAGCTATAACATGTGATGCTTGGTTATTTTTCTACTCTCTTGATTTTGTAAAAAGTTTGTTGGAAGCTTGAATGAAAGATGTTAGCATGTATGTTATCAAAGAAAGCTTATTAAGTGTTTATAAGCTCTCTTTTAGTCATTAGATAATTTGGTTGTCATTCTAGAGTTATTAGACCACTCATTGATAACCTAGAATTGTTCTTGAGTTGTTTCAAAGTGGTGAGACTTGTTTGGTATTGTAGAGATTAAATTAAAGTGTTGTATTGAATTAATTTTGGTTAATTTGATTAATTTAAAAAAATTAGATTTTTGCATAAACCAAAATTGAGGCTTTTCATATATATGTTATATTTTGATGTATATGAGGTATACAAATCATTTTGGTATTGATTGGAAATCACCTAAACTTGTATTTGAGAACAAAATGTAAGATGTTTGGGGCTCTCGACAATTAAGGAAAAATCTGGAAAATTTTTCTGAGATGTATTTTTGATGTATATGAGATATATAAATCATTTTGGTAGTGATTGAAAATCACCTAAGTTTTTATTTCACAACTTATGACTAAAATGATCAAAATATAAAATTTTGGAGGTTCACGGTAATTTGTAGAAATTCTGATTTTTTGGTATATTGAGTAATTAAAATAAATTAGTTTATTTTAATTATCCAAGAAAAATTATTGAAATCGGAAAAATTTGATTTTTCGCGTTCCGCTGCGTTACCCGGTAAAATCACTTAAAACCTCAACAATATGTCGGTCCTACAATTTAAATGCATATATGAATAAGACCGTTGAAGATTAAAGCACAGACCAATCAGATTAATGATCGGCATTGTGGCCGATATACCGATTAGCCAACCTGTATGGAGAATGGTATGATTTGTCTCGGTTCCTATAGCTATGAAAATTTCTAGACTGACCGATATGGTAGACCGATATGGAGTAGTCCGGTTCCATAGAGCATGCAAAACTTTCCAAGACAGAGCAGAGTCACCAGTATACCGGTATCAAGGACTGGTATGCCAGTCTAAGTGCAGAAACTTAGGTATTGAAGATTTAAAAATATTTTGCACATGACCTTAATGCATCTATATGAATGTGTATGAGTCATATAAGCTTTGAGTACTTAAATTATCAACTAACTTACATTGAGAGCCCTAAGCTATAAGACTATACAAGATATCTTCATTAAGCTCTTGAGTCTTCACATCTATTTGCTTCGATATCTTTTTGTAATGCTTGCTGACACACTCACAAAGTTGTTCTTTACTCCCAAGTATAAGAGTGTCGAAATAGTAAAATAACAAATTTTTACTAATTTATTTTTTTCCCTTTTTTCTTTTTCCTTTTTTGACTTTTTTTTTATTGATCATTTTGTAAATATTTGTCACAATCCACCCAAATTGGATTGTGACATTTCAACTTTTATTTTTTTATTTTTTATTTTGTTTTCTAATAATTAAAAATTACATGCAACACACATTAGTTTCTTCACCAATTTCGACCTTGAAAACATCACAACTACAAAATCTTATAAACAGTAAAGTTGTAGATATTTGAGTCTTTTTTTCATCTGGAACTAGAATCTATTCAATTCAAATGTGCTAAATTAAGAGGTTAATGAAACTACAAGTGTAAAATAATTTATTTTCCTTTTAATAAATGTACATTTTTAGTGTTCATCACACCTCCAACCATGTTATTATTAGTCCATAGTAATTTAAATGAAAACTAAAATGACAAATTCCTATCCAAGTTAGTAATTATTTTATTTATTTCTAAATTATCAAATAAGCAAATTCTCATTTACTTTTTATCATTCTTCCATACACACATAAGACAAAGTACCAATTAATTCACAGTGCCCACAATATTCGTAGGTCTTGTTGAAAAGAGAATAATATTTTTATCCTAAAATTATATTCGAGTTCACACCTTTTTGCAATGAGAGTTTATTTATAAATACAAAAATAGTTTTTTTTTTTGTCTTGTTTTGATAATACATCTTCAATCCTTGTAACGAGCTTTAAGCCAGTGACTCCCAAACCAGTTGGCTTTAGGGCACTAAGTGTTAAGACACCCCTACAAACTTAATTGCTCTGACCTCAAATGTCAAAAAGAAGAAATGTTTGATTCCCTTAAGCTTTCTCTTTAACCCTTGTAACGAGCTTTAGGCTAGTGACCTCCCAGACCAGTTGGTCTTAGGGCACTAAGTGTTAAAACACATATACAGACTTAATTGCTCGAGTTAAAGAGGCTACGAAAATTGAACTTATTCACACATTTATTTCTTTTTTATTAAAACAACTTAAGCTCTACTGTTTTACGCCAACAATCACTGCTTGCTTAGGCAAGATATCCGGTTACTAAGTAAAAGTTTGATTATTATTAATTTTTTTAAACTAACTTAAGCCTTACCGTTTTATGCAAACAATCACTGCTTGCTTAGGCAAGATGTCTGGTTACTAAGTAAAAGCTTGATTAGTTTTTTTTTTTGAATAAAAACATAAATTTCACTGTCTTTAGACCTCCAAAAAACTAGAGAACTGAATATTACAAAATTTTCACTTACAACCTATGATCATATGTTACCGCGTATGTTGATAATACCTGTCAAATGAGCATATGAAGATCAAATTTAATCAATATTGTGGAGAATTCACACATTTAAATGATTCAAAAAGAAATAAACAAAAATAACTTGTTTCGAAACATTGAAATGTGTCTCAGGAGCGAAAACGCCTTACATTGCCATCTCTGAACAACAATTCCACTTGATTAATCAAAAATTTGTTATTGGTTTGTATATAGTTTTTTAAAAAATAAATAAAAAAAGAAAATCAACACAAAATTTTTTTTTTTTACACACAAGACAACAACAAAACAAAAACAACATAAATTTATTTTTTAAAAAACAACAACAATACAAAAATAAATTTTTTTTTTCAAAAAGGAAAACACACAAACGAAAACTATCTAGTCAATTTTCTCCTCCCAACCAAATTGAGACATTGTCTCCAATGTTTGAATAAGAAGAAGTAGAGTTTAGAAGATGTTACATGGTTAGTGTGGAATTAACAAGTCCAATATACGCTTCTTGCCACGATCGTTGTCCGACCAGTCTAACTTGGAAAGAATGAGGTCGATTTTTGGTTTATAAGCTAAGAGTTGGTCAATTAATTCATCAACTTTTCTTGCAGTTAGAACGATATTTTTTACTGATTTCGAAATGAACATGTGTCTTTTGGCATCCTCAAGAAATACATAAGAAAATCGAAAAAAATGATCAACATTAAGTAGTTCAATGAGTTTTCGGTGAATATTCAAGTTTACCAATGACACATCTGTGAATATTTCTTCCAACGTGTCCAGCCCACATGTGTAGGCATTGCATTTTCGCATGTGAAACCCGATGATGAGTCTCAGTTGGAGGCACTACCTTTTTAGCTAAGGATATTGCAAGAAACAGAGGTCGGAAGGGGAAATTCAGAATAAGTACGTCATCAAGTTCATTTCACAAGTTCACTGTCTTCGTTAGTGCTGCATTCGTTACTTCGTTCGAACGTCAGGCAGATTGCGGACGTTCGTGTAGCGTTCGAATTGGTGTTCGAACGGCATCGGTGTTTCTGGTTTTGCTGCTAGCCTCGCACCCCAACCCAATTAGCTCCCCAAAGCCCATAAAACACATCCCAATTATAAAACACATTTAAAACACATGGAAAATTAAATTAAATATTAAATAAAATAATTAAACCATTTACCAATTAATAAAACATAAAATATAATCATACCTAATAAAGATAAATCAAATATATTAACTTCCTAACCAAACAAATCACATACTAAATTAAAAAGATGTCATGCCTAATTAAAATCAATCATAACAAATTAAATATTTTGTATTCCTAATCTAGCCAAGATTTGTCCCCCCTCAATCTTTGACTTTCCTTGCTCAACACCAAATCATATCTCTTTTTAATGCCAAAATTCTTTCCTTGTGAGACAAGGTGAAGCCCTAGCCCTTCTCTATATAACAACCCATAACCAAGACATGCACTCCTCTAGCTCATACAGAGAACTCACAGAAAAATCATAACACAAAGAGCCTTAGCCACTCACGGCAATAGCAACAGGAAGAACACAAACCATTCCCCTCATCTCCTCCACTCCATAACCGAAAACAGCACCCTCCTAAACCTCTACCCATCACCGAAAATCTCCCCATACAGCAGCCCTCCATCACCGAAAATATAACTCCAAACAGCAGCCCAAACCACTCCCAAAACAGTCCCTAAAATCCCTTAAAACAGTAACATAAACTGCGCTTATAATCCTTGAAATAACCACACAAAACTACACTAAAAAACCACGAAAAACACTCGAAACAGTTCGTTGAGACGTCAAAACAGGTGTCCTGAACAGTGAGTAGCAAAGCAGAGACCGAACAGCAGCAGAACGGAGACCGAACAGCAGCAGAACGGAGACCGAACGGCAAGCAAAACAGTAAAACAATGAGCTAGGACGCTAAACCAGTGAACCGAAGAAGTTGAGGAGCTGTACCATTTCCGACGTCCGTGAAACGCAAGCCCGAAAGTTGGCAAAAAGGTTAGACCTGAGGGTACTTTCCATACTCATCTTTATTTGATTTTTGCTATTTATTTTGACTGTATTTTAATTATTTGTTGAATCTTGTGTGTGTATGATGCGTGTTGTGGGTATTGGATGAATGAAAGAGTGTCGTCTCTTGCGGTATATAGGATGGAAACCCAGATGTAAATTCCGTAGCCGAATCCAAATGGACGGTAGTGCGGTCTGTACTTGGGATACAACTCCACGTACCGCTTGAATAAACGGCACCTTCTTTTGTTTCATGTTGCTTTGATTTATTTATTTATTTTTCGTCACTTGAATTCTGCATGTTGCTCATTTACGTATGATTCAATCGAGCGCATGGGCTTAGTAATTGGAATGAAAGATCCCCTATGGGGAGGGGTTAAAGCCCTTTACCACGATGCTTCGCCGCGCCGGTTGATGTGTGCTCGGTTGAATGCAAGACACGTTCAATCGGGCATACTACGTTTGATATTATTGCTTTTAATTCTATGTATGCATGATTCAATCGAGCGCATGGGCTTAGTAAGTGGAATGAAAGATCCCCTACGGGGAGGGGTTAAAGCCCTTTACCACGATGTTTTTTCGCGCCGGTCGATGTGTGTTCGGTTGAATGCAAGATACGTTCAATCGGGCATACTAAGTTTGATATTATTGCTTTTAATTCTTTGTATGCGTGATTCAATCGAGCACATGGGCTTAGTAAGTGCAATGAAAGATCCCCTATGGGGAGGGGATTAAAGCTCTTTACCACGATGCTTTGCCGTGCCAGTTGAGGTGTGTTCGGTTGAATGCAAGATACGTTTAATCGGACATACTGAGCTTGACATTGTTGTCTTTATTCTTTATGTTGCATGCATCAGGTCTGGTTCCGTTCGAACGCGTTCTCGAACGCTACACGAACGCGAACCTTCTGTTTACCGTTCGAACGCGTTCTTGAACGCTACGCGAACGCACACACACTTTCTTAGTCTCATAATGCATCAGGTCTGGTTCCGTTCGAACGCGTTCTCGAACGCTATACGAACGCGAACTCGAACGCTACGTGAACGCACACGCACTTTCTTAGTCTTATCATGCATCAGGTCTGGTTCCGTTCGAACGCGTTCTCGAACGCTACACGAACACGAACCTTCTGTTTACCGTTCGAACGCGTTTTCAAACACTACGCGAACGCGCACCCACTGAACTGAGTCCTTTTCATCAGATTTCATACATAGTTCTCCTAGTAGCTATCCCCACATGCATGAATACAATGTGTTTAATGTATTACAATTCATATACCTATGTCATGATAACATTTGAGTATTATTTCTTGTGGTATATCGGATGGAAACCCAGACATAAATTCCGTAGCCGATTCCGAATGGACGGTAGTACGGTCTGTACTTTGGATACAATTCCACGTACCACTTGAGAAGGTGCTCACATGTGTGCTTGTGTGGTTAGTATGTGTGCTTGTGTTTTTTTGAATATAATATGCCAATGAAGTTGTATGTTTGTCGCTCTTTTGATGTACTTCCAAGCATGCAATCTTAGATGTGAAATATATGTATAAGTTTTATTTTGTACATGTGAATTTAGAAGCATGATACTCTTGGAAATAAGTGCTACTTAAGCCTGATTAAATTATTACATAAATCCTGTCATTACAAGTGGCATGAGTAAGGGACCATTCCGAACCCAACGGTTTGAGGTCTTCCCTTGCGAGGGGTGAGTGCGGCCTTAAATCTCATTTTCCCGGTTCACACCGGGTGGCGACTCCATTATTCTCCGGTTTAGTCCCCCGTGGCTACTCCGTACTCCCGACCGGGCCGCGAGCCCGGGACAGCATGCGTCGCCCAGTTTCTGTGTCCCACAACATGGTAAAGCAATAAAAGCGTCAGCATGATTAATCATTTCAACAAGTCTTTCAGACATACCTGAAACAATGTACTATTCTCCATTTGATTTTCCGATGAGGTTTTCGTCTAACAAAGTTTTTGGAATGATCCTCAAAACTTGATTACCACCTTCGTGCAAGGCCTTTGAAACACATCTCATCAATCCAAGATCGCCACCGCCATATACTAAGTGTCTGTTTCTTTCCACCATAACTATACCCAATTCTTTTGCAGCCTTAACAAATTCTGGTTTAGTTTCAAAACTTTATCGATAAAATACACAGATATCAGTGACTCGTCGTCTTGAAGTTTTCTCCATTTTTGTTCTCTCTCTTATTTGGATGTGTCAAAGAGAAAAATGACGACTTATATTTATAAATCCTGAAAAAAGGTGAGTAATAAAGGCACTAGTATCTGCAAAATGATAATTGTCAGATGAACGGTAAAATAGATCGTGAAAATAAAAAAAGGTTAAATACTGTCTGAAAAATTAAAGTAAAGGAAATCAAAACAGTATATTAAAGCAAATCAATAGTAATTTAAAGTAAAGGAAATCAAAGCAATAAATTGAAAAATATATACTGGTAGTTGTAATTGTGGCTCACATCTTCCTCTGATTTTACGTCCAGTAATGACTTGAACGCCCTCTATGGGTCAAGGTCCTCGAGGATATGCTTCCTATCCAATTTTATTATAAATTGGCAACAATGTCTTTTAAAGTCAGATTCTCAAGACTATAATTTAGCAATATTTTTTTTTACAGAAAACAATAAAAAAATTATTTTTTTTAAAAAAACACACAAAACAACACATGGTGAAAAAATACAATAATGTTAAATTATTATTCTACTTACTAAATTTTATTCTCCGGTAACGGCGCCAAAAACTTGACACACTGACAAAGTGGTTCTTTACTCCAAAGTATAAGAGTGTCGAAGTAATAAAATAACCCGGTAAGTCTGGGATCGATCCACAAGGAATAGATTTAGTAAAATAAAATAATAATTCGAGACAAAATAAAAATGGGTGGATTGTTTGAAGTGGTGAACAATTAAATTGGACTGCAACACTAAATTAAAATGTTGGTTAATGTTGATATCAAACTGTGTTTTTAGCTAAAGAATGCAAAGTGGCGTTCCTGAATAGTTTCTTCAAATGAGAGATCCATTGTGGTTTCTAAGTTTGAAGAGTTCATTCTAGAATGGCCCTAGAGTTTGTATTCTGCTAAGATCACAGTTTGATATACTAGCTTATAGAGCCTATTGTAGACTCAGATAAGCTTTCCGGATTCTGTGTTTTCTAATTTTGATAACGGTCAGATTGTCTGATTTTATCAAAGTTTAGAGAATACATATGTGATAGTAGGGTCAATGGGAGCGTACAAATTTCTTTCTAGTGTTATATATTCTAATGACATTATCATTATTAATGTAATAATGAGATATTTGTAAGGTAAAAAGTTTACCTAAGTCTTATTTTCTCCGTGAAAGCAGTGGGAGTAGTCTTTATTATATTTGATATAAAGTTTCATATATGATATAAAACTAGAGACTTGTGAGATACTCTCATTAGTCGTGCATTAGATATGATCTAATAAAAGACACATTAAAACTATCTGTATGACAGTTAGTATAACTGTTTGACAGTTAGTGTGTCTCTTGTATATAGTATTCATCTTTTGTAAAAGATGATTCCTTTGTCGAAAGATAAATTGATTAGAATGTCTAATCAATCTTATGCATCATAGGATGATGGCATAATGAATACTATATTATGTGCAATTAAAGATATCAATTTAATCGTAATTGTTACGAGATATTTTGATACGTTGTAGACCATAAGATGTGTCTTGAAATATGTTCTTCGTTATCTTGGAGATATTAAGAACGAGTTTCTTATTCATAGAGAATATAATCCGCAACCATTAGGATCAAATTAGTTTTGAGTCTAATTATGACATTAGATGGTCTATGTCATATAGAATCTGAAAAGATGCAGTGGGAGTGTCACGCTTGATTCTACTGAATTAGTAGAATCATTTGTAACTTATGAAGTATTGACTTGTGAAGTTGCATAGTGACCATATAGATTAGAAGCTTTGATATTAGTGTTGTGCTTGCGGTTGTCTCATAGTATTTTAGATTTGATCTCTAAATAAATAGATAATTTTATAGCTATTGCACAATATTGATATCACATCTGAGTCATATTGATGTAGAACTTGGGTTCTACAAAATATGAATGATGATGGTTAAAGGAAACGATTGGATTTGTTGGACAAACTCAATTTGTTATAGCGGGCTTGCTTGTTGTTGCCTACCTCTTGAGTGCTAGGTGAGCTCTTGAGGGCCATGAGTATGTGATACACATTGAGATGTGTATATGATACCGTGGATTGGCACTAGAGCAAGTTGGAGAAATTGTTAGGGTTGGTACTCAGAGTGCCAATCTGGATCGTATTTATGTCTGATTCATAAATACGAACAATTCATATTTCCATAATGTTACTTATTTAATGGTAGCACCTCTTGTCTTTTATACACATATTCAATCTAATTACGATTAGGTATCTAATTATGATTAGATTGAAACTAAATCTGATTTAGTGATACGTGTATATTAGACAAAGACCATATGATTTATGACGTAGTGCGCAGTTACAATGTAGTTTGTCATTGACATTGGGAAACGTCACTATAAGTTGTATATCTTTAAATAAAGTTCCTGGTCAAGATTTGCTAACACCGGTCGGTTATTAAAATCCGCTGAGACCAGTACATGTCGTATATCATGACTTGGTCCGATGGTTTATCCCAATGAACCATGAGTCTCGAGAGATTCGTATAGACATGTAGGTGTTTATTTGATAAACATTGAACGACTCACTGAAGATTTCCTAGTAGATGGTACACCAACGTCAATAGAAATCTTCTCGAGTTGAGCGAGCATAATGGTCCTTCGACTTGAGATAACACAATGGATATATGAGTTATCCTCCATAATTTGATGGCAGTCACGTCACCGATCTATTTAGATCAAACCTCCACCTGTTCGTTGGGTGTGGACTGATGCTCATGATATCCAGTGCGTATCAAGATAGAATCCGTCAGTTCTGTGTACAGGGCATATGTATCATGCATGTGTTTGCGATATAGTAAATCCATGGCCGTGGTATAACTTCGGAAATCAGTTCCGAGTGTTATTTAGAGATCATAAATTTGAAAGTCGACTATATTATACGATAAGGATTTCACGTTCTTATCTATATCTCAAGTATAATTTGGATAGCCTGTGACGAATGAATTATACGTATGCAATGACCTCGACTTGCATAGTTTAGCGAGATTATCTGTGGTCATCGTAATTCATGAGTGGGTGAATTATGGACACGAAATTGGATTTCGTGACGGATAAACCTAAACTTAGAGAGTCCCACAATATGAAGTGTATTTGTTGAGCAATTGGGCAACACATTATGAATAATACAGATTATTCATAATACTTCACCGAATTAAATGAGTTAATTCGAATCGTTTAATCGGTTAAACTAAAATACATGCATTATGGGCGTTTCAGTCAATTAATAATTAATGTGTATTTGTATTTGATATAACATTTGATTTGATACATATTAATTATTTTTCAAATGAGACTTTGACACATGCCATTAATATATGCATTTGTTATTTAATGTAAATAAAAATACATATATAATAATAATCGCATTAATTAATTATTTAGGTATTTAAATGTTAAATATCTAGATAATTCAATTATTTCAATATTACATAAATGTTATGTAATATGTTTGATTATTATTGGTTACGTGTGGCATGATTTTATTAAGCTTAAAGTTTAAAAATTGGATTTGTCAACTTAAGGCTTATTATTGTTTAATTAGATTAAAAATGATCAAATGACCAAAATGCCATTCACTCATCCTCCTAAGTCGATTTTGACCATTATTTAAAGTTAGAAAATTTTGTTTTCTTCAAAAATTAACCTCCATGGCCGAAATACACCTCCATGAAAGCACCTAAAAATTTATTGAAGAGTCAATGAAGAAAGTGAAGAAATTCAAGAAAAAAATTTAAGGAAATTACAAGATTTGGAGGTAATTTTCAATAATCTTAAACTTAGAAAGCTTGTTTCTTGTTCTTGAATATCTAGAATAGTTCTAGGGTTTCTTTCTTTCTTATATTTTGGGGCTTTTTGATTTGGAGGATGGATTTGGAGGCTAGATGCATGTGTGAAGTTAGATTGGATAATATTATTGTAATATTAGTTCAATTTTGTCATTTGATGACTTGTTGCCATTATAGAGTGTTATGACAACTCTTGTAACTCCTAGAATTGTTCTTGAGCATTTCATAGGTGGTGGCTTTGGTTGGTGTTAATAGTAATATGATTAATGTTGAGAAAATTGGATTTAAAGCATTAAAAATGATATTTTTTGTTACAAAATCAGATCTGGAAATTCTGTATTTTTGGTGATGAAACATATATTATATAAATGTATTGGATGTGTTTTGGGCATTGGAACAATTTCCGAAAATTATTTCAGAGTTGAAATATGCGAAAACGGCAAAAAACGGCGTTACCGGGTGAGTTTCGGGCTTACCGGGTGTCTGCTGTCCAAATAGTAAATTGGCCACTGTTTGGGCAGCCCATGAATTGCCCAAGCACTATTGGAGTTGACCTGGGCAGTCCCCATGTGTTTTGGTTGGTTGGTTCGGACAAAAACACGTTTTATGCCATTTTGCGGAAAAACATTTTCGTAAACGTTTCGCGATGTTTCTTACCTATTTATGTCGTTATTTGATATCGAATAAATATGTTTAGGTGAAATATGAATGAATTATTCATATTGGATAGTGAATAATTTATTTGATAATTTAAAAAGTTTTAAAATTATGATTTCACCCGAACCGCGAGCTTCCGATGCGCCCGCGCCAAAACCTCAACAAACACATGTTATAAAACATGTTATAAAATAAAAATCTAGTTTTTCAAAATATCAAATATTTTTACATAAATATATATTTATTCTAAATACGCACTTACGTAAATTTTGAATCTAAAACACAAACCAAATTAGAATCCACAATGAAGTGACTCGTGAATAATTTTATGTCACCCAAAAGTGGTCAAATGATTCTAGAATTGTAGCCTTAACTCTAAGATATTAACTAGAGTTCAAAACTCTAATTTTATGTCTATGTCTAACATAAATATTTTGACTCAATTACAATCATATTGTGTTTATACTTCCAAAACATCATAATACAATTAATTAGCCTAATTTCAACATTAAGCTACGTAATCATGCATCCAATACATAAAAGAACATAGCTCAAGAGAAGTTCAAACTTACCTAGTAAGCTTGATGCAAAGGTCTAATCTTCTTCTCTTTGTTGAAATGGTTGGAGAACTTCCAAGGTTTGCAAGCTTCACTCCAATATCCAATCTTGACTCCAATTCTAACAACCTTTACTTCAAGATCCAATCTTGATTTCTTCTATATGAAATATTGTAGATGTGGATGCTGGATTTCGGCCGAGTTCCACAATCAGAATTTGTAGGTTGGGGGCATTAGCGATCCTGCAAGACAAAGGTAGTGAGCGGGAGCAGACTGCCCACCGGTGTGGTGGGTGCCGGGGGCACTCCGACGCCCAAGTCAGTAGTATGAAATGAGCAGTAAATGTGTAAAATGTGAAAGCAAGGCTTGTTATTACCTTAACTTTCTTGTAATGGCCGTGAGGGCAGTGATATGTGTTTTGAAGAAGGGAATTCTCTGAGAACTTATATAAGAGAACAGAAGCTTGTAAGCCATAGAGAAGCCTCTCATGAACCCTGAATTATCTCCCCTTTTATAGATCTGAAAAGAGATTACTTTGTAGCTGTGATAAAAGCTGGCAACGGGCCTACAACGTGCTGACATTTCTGGCAAATGAGCCCACAACGTGCCTTGGATTCAACTTTCGGCGCTGGAAGAATATTTGCATGTGTTTGTGCTTAGAAAAAGAGGGAAGCAGTTGGTATATAATGAGATAGAATTGTCTCGAAGCTATTGGTCTAATTACAGTCCAATAATTTTGGGTCTTGCATACTGTTAGGCCTCGCATACTGTTGGGTTTAAGACGAAAAGACGAGTTTACCCTTGGGTCCAAATTTGGCCCGTACAGTAGATACCTCACAAACTTCTCTAAACACTTCTCTAACTTAAGCTAATTTCTCCAAGAATTGCTTGTACTTAGTTTTCTCAAACTTTTGCTTTGTTTAATTAAAACATTTCTAAAGCTTGCTATTTATAGCAAAACTTAGGTAATTTTTAATTAATAAAAGTTGTAATCAACTTTTAGGTGGGCTTAATCTAATTTGCCAAATATGTATATTAGGTGTGGCTAATCTCCATTGTCTACCATTTTGATTTAATCCAATTAAATCAAAACAAGGATTAGGAAATGGATTAGTTCAATGTTTGTCACTTTGATTTAATTTAATTAAATCAAGCCAAAACCACATATTATTACATACTTACAATTACCATAATATCCTCAAATGGTAGAGATAATTATGATTTTACTATTAAGCCATTGTGTAATTATTGAATTAATCCGATTAGGTCAAATTAAATAATCAATATTATCCAATAATATTTGATTATCTTGGTTGATAATTATAATATCGAATATTTTATTTTATCAAAATTAATTGGCTACCCAGGTGCTCAAAGAGTACACTTCATATTGAGACTCTCTAAGTTCATACACATTCGTCGTATAAGCCTAGCTAATATGTACGCAATTTGGCCACCTCCAAATTCGCTAAGAACACGAACGACCTTTCTGAACTATACAAGTCGAGGTCATCACATATGTTTAAAAATCATTCCGTTGTAGGCTATCCGAGTTCTACTTAGGAAATATAGAATACACCGTCAAGTTTCTGAGGTGTATATCTCATGTCTACATGTCCATGAGTCTTCATAACTGATGTGATCCACCCTAGGTGATCGACTTTGGCCAAAGTTTTAAGAATCGTGACTTTACTCACATGGATACCTAAATCCCTTATGGTACATATACAGGCCGACAGATCCTATCTTGCTTCGCACTTGATTACTGAGTGCATCGGTCGACACCCAACGAACATCTATAGGTCAAACCATGAAAGATTTTTGACATACATGGCATCAAAGTATGGAGGATCTCACACAAAATCAATGATATCATATAGTCAAAGGATTACATATGCTACTCGACTCGAGGAGATTCATATTGACGATGATGTGTACTTCAAACTATTAGGTATCACCTGTGAGTCATTCAGTATTCGGTCCAACCAATATCCACACGTCTATATGAGTTTCCAAAACTCATGGTACATTGGGTTAAACCATTGGAACTCCAATTCCAATATACAACATGTGCTAGGCTTCTAGGTTATAGGAATTCGACCGTATTCCAAAATCAACGATTATGAATATATATACTTTAAGAATAATTTACAATAGTAATACTTATCCCAATATCGGACCACCTAGTGTCCAGTATTACTACAAGACTATTCTAAGGTCCATGTCATTCTTAGCATATATATACATCAATCTAATACACATAATGAAAATATCATTAATAAGGTATGAAATGAAAATGTAGTTATTTTATTAATAAATAATAAAATGTACAATTTGAATTGGCACTCCAAGCACCAACTCCAACATAGTTTTCATCCTCAAACGGGTGGGCAAACTAAGCGGGTTAATGCATTATTGGAGCTTTATTTGAGGCACTATGTGAGTGCCAACCAATGAGATTGGGCCAAGTTGCTAGACGTGGCTCAATTTTCTTACAATTTACTTAAGAGCGAGGACATCGAGAGGAGTCCGTTCGAGTTAGCCACGAGACAACAACCATGACACCTAGCACCATTGCCTTAGGCTATAAGGGTAATAACTTAGCTACTTGAACAATCTGAGATCAATAAGGCCTACTTATCCAAAGCCGCCAAATGAATGAAGAAATGAGTATATCAAAATAGACGACATGTGGAGTATAAGGAGGGAGCCTTGTGTTGTTAAAACTCCTACCACACCAACTAAAGGCATATCGAAAATTCCATATAGGGTTGGTACGAAGATATGAAGGACCATTCCCAATTATTTAAAAATTTGGAAAGGTCTCATATGAGTTAAAAATACCACCATGCTTATATCACTTTCATCATGTCTTCCATGTAAGCTTCTTATAGCCATATCATGCATATGAGGAAGACCCAAGTCTAGGAGAATCAAATAGGGCTCGTACAACACTAATTGTCTCTCATGACAAAGATGTAGACACCATCTTAGCTCATCGGGTAATTCCAATAAGATTCATCCTACCAAGCTATAAAGAGTACATAATGAAGTGGAAGGGACAAACCGATAGCGAAGCCAGTTGGGAACGAAAGGATCACTTATGACAGTTCCAAGACCACGTCATAAAGTTTTGAGAAGAAGATACGAAGAGAGCGTCACCTAGCTAGGTGGGGGAGGATGTCACGACCCTCTAGATTCTCTAGCCCTATGACCTATAAAGTTCTGCTGTGAAGGCTAAACATAGAGGAAAATAGAAGTTTCTGGAATGTTCAAGAGTTATCTAGAGAGTTATGAAAGGATCTAGAATGATCTATAAGGTTCTGGAATGTTTAAGAATAGTCTAGAATTGTCTGGAAGGTTCTAAGAACTTATGCAAGGTTCTATAAGTCTGTGGAAGGCTAGAGAAAACTTATGAAGCCTCATTGATATTCAAAGGTAAGATATATCTAGATCATGTTCTAGAATATTCTAGGTAGAGACAAATAGTGTATGTAAATATCTAGATATTTTGGTGGAAGATTCTAGGTGATCAATCTCCACCACGCATTTGTATAGAGTTTTCCTATAAATATGAGTGAAAGGCATCATTTGTAATACGCTAGTAAGAAAGCCTAAGAGGTTAGAGATCAAGCATTCCAAGCATTCTTTTGTAAACTAAGCTTAAGTAATAAAAGTAAGTTTTCTGTAAAGTATTCTCTAGCAATCTTTCTCATTTGTTCTTTACTTATGCTAGAGTAAAGGCTTATTTATCACGTCGAAAAGGGTCGAGTGACTAATGGTGAAGCATTTGGTAGTATTCATTGTGATTATGCTAGCCATAACCAATGCTCCTGGATTTACACAATCTTTAAGATATTCCCTTTCTGGGTCGAATTCAGGGACACATCATTCATACTAATAATATGGCAGAGACTCATTTTATAAAAATTCAACCAGTAATCCAGAGCCAACTCATTCTAATAATATGACAGAGGTCCATTTTATCAAAATTCAACCTTCAAGGTATCCTTCTTCTAGACCGAATCCAAGGGAACCTCTTACCAATAATGCGGCTCAAACTCAATTTTCAAAAACTCAGCCTTTGAGATATCCTTCCTCTAGGCCAAACCCAGAGATACCTCAAGCCTATTTTCTTACAATTCAACCTTTGAGATATCCTCATTTCCAGGGGCACCTCATGCCAACTATGTAGCCCAAGACGATTTTTCAAAAATTGATCCTTCGAGATATCCTTCTTCTGGACCCAATTCAAGGGCACCTCATGCTGTAAGTTTAACCTTTTAGGTATCCTCCTTCTAAACTGAATTCACAGAATGGCCTAAACCCACAAGGCAATACGACACAAATTAAATTTATTAAACAAAATTTATCTAAAATTAGGGTTATCAAATCTAATAAAATTTCAACTTTTAAATGGATAATATATGACTTTATATTTTTTTATTATGTATAAGTATAGCCTATTTTTAGATCTCACTTAGAGTCTCTCAAAATTAAAGAAACTCAGGACCGCCCCCTAATATTATGTTTATTTAAAATATTTCGTAAATTAGCATATTTTATTTGTATTATACAATTAAATCATTTTACTAATATGAATCACTTCCAGGTTATAAGAATTTGGAAAAAAAAAATCTATCAACAACTTCATGTCCATTCGATGCATCACAATTTTATATCCCGCTTTTTTTCTTTTCGTATGATTTTGCTTATTATACTTGAAGTTGTGGCATTATAAATCATATTGTTATTTTTATTCCCGTCGAGATAAATCTAACCATCCCCATATTCTCACCTACGTATATTGGATATTTTAAGATGTGAGCAACTTTATTGATCGCATGGTTCGAGAAAAGAATAGAAAAAGTGATTTCACTATATATCTGACCAAGAACTGACCATATCACAAAAGACAACTTACCTATCTTTTATTTACATATTATGCATATCATCTCACCTTGAGGTTCAGAATCTCACCTTAAGGTTCTGGGTTCGAATCCAAGGGGTGTGGTTTGGTGGTGTAGGGTTCAGGATCTCACTTTGAGGTTCTGGGTTCGAATCCAAGGGGTGCATTTCTTGTAAGAGCCTGGGACAGCTGGTGGTTTTACCTGCGCAACGGCCCAGAATAAGTGGTTTGGTGGCGGGGTTTCCATCGTTTCAAAAAAAAAAAATTATTCACATCAACTTTATTATTGTAAAATTTATGATCCCACTTTTAGATCTACCATCCTACCAAATAGTAAAAAATTACTAATTTCACCTACCAACTAAATAAGTTGAGGTGATATGCATGAGTGACTCATGATATCATCCTACCAAATTTATTGGAGCACAACCGGAGTCTACATAAATCCCTTAATTTTTTTCGCAGGAATTTGTCACTCATGATACCATCGTACCAAATAGTAAAAATTATTAACCGAGCCTACCATCTAAATAAGCTGAGGTGGTATGCATGTGGCACCTAATATTTTCTCTAGAATTTGTCACTCAAAAATTGATTTTTTTTTTTTTTTTAGCAAAGCATATTTCCATTTATTTTGCCTTTTTAATATTTCTTCTTAAGACGAGATTTTTTTTTTTCAGTTTTCGGGTCACATTGAAGATAAGATTAGAATTTAGAACCCCTAAAAACCGGCGTAGTCAACGCATACAGAGAGTAAATAATTTGACCTGAGTTGGACCAATTGAAAATCAACACCAGAATATAATGATGCCACGTCAGCAACCTCTCTTGCCACAAAAAAGCTAAAAACACAAAAAAGATGAAAATAATTTTTACAAACTTAAAAATCAGTAGAGAGATGCTAAAAAAATCAAAAAGCCAGTGACTAGTAGATCCACGTGGACGCCTGTGATCACCTGCTTAGGGAGAAAATTTATAAAAAATAATTAAAAATAAATAAATATTAAATCATTTATGTGATGATGGCTATTCTTCCCCTCCCTCTTACAAGGTGGTATATCATGTGTCAGGTGTATATGTCATATCTCTCACAACAGACGGGCCCCACACAGTTGTGAGACCGCCTGCTGTGAGAGAGATGACATATGCACCCGATACATAATATAATTTTCGCCCTCTTACACTCCCCCTCCCCTTGTTTCCCCTCAATTTCCAAAAATATCATTTTCTTTTATTAAAAATTTCATTCCCTAATAAACCAAATATATCCCAATTATATATATATACTAGTTTTTGCCCGTGCCTACGGCACGGTGTTACAGTATTTGGCTCGTGCCTACGGCACGATATTACAGTATTTGTTCGTGCCTACGGCACGGTATTACAGAATTAAATGATGCCCGTGCCTACGGCACGGTGTTACAGTATTTGGCCGTGCCTACGACACGGTGTTACAGTATTTGCCTGTGCCTACGGCACGGTGTTACAGAATTAAATGATTTTATTTTTTAATTAAATAATATTATTTTAACTTTCTATTTTTTAATTTGAAAATTTGAAAATTTTGACCATTTCCATCAATCGATTCATTCTCTTTCCTCCAATTACCAATGAAATGATCTGCGCCGTCAATTAAGCCACATAAAGAGAGCCGTTGGATACACTCTCTTTCCTTCAACATCATTCTCCTTTATTATATAGATATATAATATATATACTTATTTTTATTTTATTAATTAATTTTTTTAATTTTTTTAATTTTTTTCTCTTTATATATATATATATATATTCTTTTTTATTTGTTTAATAAATATTACAAATCTCATATTTATTGTTATTTATTTTATGTTTATTTATTCATTTAATTTTTGTGATTCTTTTTAATTTATTTAACACTACTTATGTATTATAAAAATGTAATTTAACCAAATAAAATTAATTTTATAAAATAAATTTTTTGATAACATGCTGATTTACGAAAGTAAATAGGATAAATTTTTTTAATAAATATATTAAATTTATTAAACAAATAGACTATCACAAAATTAATTTTATAAATTAATTTTATTTGGTTAAATTATATATTTTTATACATAAGTAGTGTTAATTAAATTAAAAATGAATCAAAAAAATTAAATGAATAAATACGAAATTTGTAATATTTATTAACAAAAATAAAAAATTATAAAATTAAAAATATAATTAATAAAATGACAAATGAAGTTATAATTAATATATATTTATCTTTAAATTAATATATATAAATATAGAATTATTGGCAAATGAAGTTATAATAATTGGGGAAATCATTTTTGACAAAGGGAGAGATATTTTTGGAATTGAATATGGAGTAATTTGCTTATGTGATTTGTCAAAGAATTATTCCTTTGGAGCTTTACACTCGTCTCCAGTGAAATCCCAAAATCTCGGAAGCTGATTCGTCAAATCAGTTTTGCATTCTTTCGCTTATTTACATATCTTGCCACCGCTCCTATCGAAGCGTCCCATAACAATAACAACGTTTTCAACATGTGACCATCCACGTGGCAAACACCCAGATAATTAAGAAAAAACATGCATAAACAAACATCACTACCGAACTTAACTGACTCAGCAGTGTCGGAACTCAAAATCCAACAAAATAATTCACAACTAGTTCCTCTGTTTAAATGTTACACATTGTCATTCTATTAGATCCATTGTTTTTTCTTTGATTAATTGCACCTGAATTTAAGTAATAATAATCATGAAAAAAATCAATAAAAATGTTGATTTTGGCACTTGATTTTGATCAAAATTCAAAAGGGTTTTTGGTAATTTGTTGATTATTAGAAGTTTAAACGGGTTAGTGGTTTGATGATTCAAGTATCAACCAACAAAACTGGATTTCCCGCCATGTGATTGAAGTTGTTAAAATTTGCAGGCAAAATTATTGATTATAATTTGTTTACAGGAGAAGAAAAAATGGAACCTTTATGTGAGTTTTGTGGGGTGGTGAGAGCAGTTGTTTATTGTAAATCAGACATGGCAAGGCTTTGTTTGCATTGTGATGGTTATGTACATTCGGCCAATTCCTTGTCAAGAAGGCATTCTCGTTCACTTTTGTGTGATAAGTGCTATTCTCAGCCGGCAATGATCCGATGTGTGGATCAGAAAATGTCTCTTTGTCAAGCTTGTGATTGGAATGGTAATGGCTTTTCAAGTTTAGGGCATAGGTCTCAGGTATTGAATTCTTACACAGGGTGTCCTTCTTTGTCTGAGTTTACAAGGCTTTGGTCTTCGGTTCTTGATTCCACTTGGGGGCAACCCAGTTCTTTGCCATTCAATGAGAATTGTGGGAGTGGGAATGCCTGTTTGGAGCAAAAATATAATGAAGGGTCATTTGGGTTTGAGCCTTGGATTGGGAACTGTTCTACAATTCCACCAAATCCAGATAGCATGCCTTATTGTAGCGATCAAGCGCCTTTTTTCTCCGAGGAACCTGGCGAGCCAAAGGTTATTTTACAACTTCTTTCTTAAATTGGTGTCTAGAAACTGTAATAATTAGTATTGTGGGAGTGAGAATAACGTTTACAGCTTCTTCTGCTACAGGGTAGTTCATATTTCAAAGATCTTAAACTTCCTGATGGTGATGATCTCTGTGAAGGGATCAACATCGATGATGTTCAGTTAAACTTTGAAGCTGATGATGAAATATTTGGCTGTGCACAAGGTCAATCCAGATACCAGTTTGAAGATGTAGGGACTAATAATGTATTAATGGAGAAAAATATATCAGTTGCTGAGTCTGAGGGTCCTATTGAGAATGCTATAGAGGTTCGCTCTAAATTTCAGTTTCTTGCA
Organism: Zanthoxylum bungeanum; assembly: GCA_019454045.1. Classification (NCBI taxonomy): domain Eukaryota; kingdom Viridiplantae; phylum Streptophyta; class Magnoliopsida; order Sapindales; family Rutaceae; genus Zanthoxylum; species Zanthoxylum bungeanum. Next base: position 131,573 of record SKCR01007188.1, read on the forward strand.
GCTTTTTCATTAATAGGTCTCTTCCAGTTTTTCATATCTAATTCAATGTTGTTGTTAGAGAAATAATGTTTTCGTATGTTCATCTCACCATTAGCTGTTGTGATTTTAACTTTTGTCTTTTAACTTCCTTTTGTTCATTGAATAATTCCCTTTGGTGTCTCAAAATTGTATGTACAAGCTTCAATGCCTGCTTACCTGGTCTGTTTTTGTCTCAAAATACTGAAACAAGTTTTCATTGTCATCTCCTTTGTGAAGTTTCACGCCGCGGATACTTTCCACGATCCGTCCTCAACTATTAGGCCATCACCAAATCAAAAACAATGCATTTATTCAAAAATGTTGGACAACATTATTCAGTTTATGCATGGCTTGAAAGCACCAGTAGTCTGTTCAGTGAACTTTAGCATAATGCTTTGAAATATTAAATATCTTAGTGATAAAACAGTTCAATACCCTCTAATATTGTTAATGGTAATGAAATAATCTTGGCATCTTCTCATCTTTTTGTATTATGTCCAGGCATCATTGCCCGGACAACAGGACTATGAGGCTTTTCAATCCTCCTGTGTTGGCGGGCAAGTTGGTGTGATGCAAGCAATGAACGGCAGCAGGAGCATCAATCTTGGATTTCCTTCTGGTCAAGTCCATTCAAGCATGTCGCTTTCGCTATCCAACCTCACTGGTGAAAGTACTGCTGCGGATTATCAAGATTGCGGACTGTCACCAATATTTCTGACTGGTGAATCACCATGGGAACCATATCTTGAAACTAGTTGTCCACAAGCAAGGGATAAAGCAAAGATGAGATACAAAGAGAAAAAGAAAACACGGACGTAAGTGCTTTAATCCTGTTTGTTTTTAGGAAAATTTGGCTTAATGATGTTTGTGCATTTTAGTATCTCACATTTTCTTTGATTTCCAGAAATCTATAAAATTTCTGTTTCTTTACTGGTTGTTTATAGTACTTCGAATAGATAGACGTAGAAAAAATTCTTACGGAATCTTATTCCTATTACCCCCATTGTGTTGATGCATCTGTAACACCAGTCTATTGATATAAAATATGTTTGATTCTTAATTCCTACTCTATATTATACCTTCTTAGAATTTGAGAATATTTTTATTACAATGGGGACTTTGGTTGACAAATAATGCCACAAAGGCATGAATCTTCCGGCAAAAGATAAGAGTGAGAGAACAACAAGATTGTAATTCTATGATCATCCTTTGAGAAAATCTGGCATGCATTCCTTAGAATGTAACTAAGAATTTCATATCATCCTATAACCTGTCCTGGATGATGACTGTTATTTAGATTCTCATGGTTCATAGAAAGCTTCATCTATATTAACAATTCTTTTGATGTTCACCACCTAACCGAATTTTCTTATTCATCATCTGTAGGTTTGATAAGCAAATAAGATATGCCTCTCGAAAAGCTAGAGCTGATACTAGAAAACGCGTAAAAGGCAGATTTGTGAAAGCCGGTGAAACAAATGAGTATGATCCTCATGGGACAAGGAACATTTAAGCCATCTAATTTTTGCCCCTTAGTTTGTATTACCAGTATGAATTGATAAGGTACTAATTTTTCCTTCTGCAGAGTGTACACAGATCCTATTTCCTGTAACATTAAGGATTTATAAATAAAAGCAGTTGTTATTGCCTTGAATCTTTGAGTACTTTGGACCACCTGTGCAATTTTTTTTTTCTCATTCACATTTCATAGTGTCTTTGCAAGAAGGAAATAGTTGCAATATTTTCACAATATTCACAAGAATACTTTACTCTTCGTTTTGTCATCCCTGTTAGGCTTACTGTGTCATTTACTATAACAAATTTGTTGGAGTTGGGAGTTCTTAAAATGATGTTATATATATGTTTGCAGGTCCAATTTCTCTACTCGAACTCCACAGAGAGATCGTACATGGCGATTCAAGCTTTATCTTATAGCCTGTTTTGAGTTTTGTTTGCACAATGGCAGATGTGGTGAAATCTTAGAAGAACTATGTCAGTTGTGGTCTCTAGAGTAATGAATTTGATGACATCTTTGAACTGCCTTATTTATCTTTCAAAGTGAAAATTTCCCAGAAATTCTGATGGGTTGTTGTAACTTTAACATCTGTTACCCCTAGAAGTACTGCTTAATTATATGCCACCATGATGCTGCCTCTAGAAACAGCCTATTAGAGTTTCTTGTTTTTCAAGATCGTTTTCTGAATTTTATCAATGTATATTCCCTCTTCTAGAGGATAAGTCTTGTCGTAACGGTAAAGTTATTCGATTGTAACTTAGATGTCACAAGTTCGAGTCGCGAAAACTGCCTTTTAACCAAAAAAACAAAGATAAGGTTGCATTCATATTGAATCCTCCTCAAATACCACTGTATAAGAAACCTCATGCACTGGGCATCCTTTTATTCTCTCTTCTGTATCTATACCAGATGATATGTTCTTATTTTTGGGAAAATGGTTTTGTTACCATATTTCTGGCCATGATTAACAACATACTAATACTTTACAACTTTAACAAGACCATTCTACTTGCTTCATTTGCTCGCTCTGTTTGGAATGGGCAACAGAGCCAGTAAGATGCAAGAAACAGAGTTTTAACAGAGTTGATTATGTGGTTTGAGATGAACTATTAGTCATAAGATCCAGTAGCGGACAACAAAAAGTGTTTTGAACTATTGGGATGTTACCATCTTTATTCATTTGCATCATCACATTAGATCCCTGGAAATATTCCCGCGTACATCATGACATTCCCTATATATATTTTGTAACGAGAGCCTTATATATTGAATATGACATATTATCAGATCAGATCAGATCAGATCACTGGAGTTCTCTTCTGATGACAACTTATCTTGATTTTTTGCAACATGAAAAGAAAGACACTAACTGTTAAAGTCAAATATAGTTGACACTGAAATGTGTCAATTATTATGTGGGTGGATCCCATATACAAAAAAGAAAATAATTAAAATTAAAATTCATTATTTGCACAGTGAATCTCATGTCTATAAATAGAGGTTTCATTTCATTATTTTCTAAATTCCAGTCTCAACCAAAATATTATGTATTCTAAGAAAAAAATATTGTTTATTCTTAAAAGTTTGTGAGAGAATTGTAGTTCTCATATTCTAAGAGAGTGTGAGATTTTTCACTCATTGTGTTTTTAGAGAGAAGTTGTAAAATTCTTTACACTATAGTGAAATCATTCTACTTTTTGCCCGTGGATGTTTCCCTCATATTAAAGATTTTATCACGTTAAATATATGTTTCATTGTTTTATTTTATTGTTAGTATTTATGGTAGGCTAAGCTTTCTATTTATTATTATATTGTTCTATGGTAGGCAAAGCCTATAGAACTAACAATTGTTCTCAATCTCATTTTACTTGCGTGTCATCTTCAACCTACGATCTCCTAATAGTGGTATCAGAGTATTAGATTCAGGGTTAATGTTCATGAAGACTATTCACAGAGACTGTTCACATTTTCGGTATAGTACTGTTCACGTATACGTACTATTCATGTATATGATATTGTTCAAATATATTGTATTATTCACAGTGAAATATAGTAAAAGTCAGTTCAAGTGAGAAACTGATCGTCATAAGAAACTGTTGGAGTTGGTGCTTGCAACGCCAATCCGAATAATTTATTGTACATTATATTTAATTATTTATTAATAAAATAACTATATTTTCATTTCAAACTTTTTTTTAATGGTAATGTCATTTTGCATATTAGATGGATATATATGCTGAGAATGACATCGACCTTAGAATAGTCATGTAGTAATACTGGACAATGGGTGGTCCGACATTAGGGTAGTATTACTATTATAAATTATTCTTACAATAAATATTTCTAATCGTTGATTTTGGAATACGGTCGAATTTCTATAACCGAGAAGACAAGCACATGTCGTATATTGAGATTGGAGTTCCAATGGTTTAACCTAATATACCATGAGCATGGGAAGCTCATATAGAGATATGGGTATTCGTTGAAGCGAATACTAAATGACCCACAAGTGATTTCTAATAGTAGGAAGTACACACCACCGTCAATAGGAATTTCTTCGATTCGAGTATCATATGTGATCCTTTGACTATAGATAACATTAATTTTGTGTGAAATCATCCACACTTTGATGTCATGTATGTCAGAAACCTTTCATGATCTGACCTCTATATGTTAGTTGGGTATGGATCGATGCATTCGTTAATCAAGTGCATATCAAGATAAAATCTGTTGGCCCGTATGTGTACCATAAGAGGTTTAGGTATCCATGTGAGTAAGTCACGATTTTTAAGACTTTAGCGCCAAAGTCGATCACCTATGGTGGATTGCTTTTATCAGAAATGGTTTCTGATTAAGTTGTAAAGAATCGTGGATATGTAGACATGAGATGTGCACCTTGGAAACTTGACGGTGTATTCTATATTTCATAAGTACAACTCGAATAGCCTATGACTGAGAGATTGTTAAACATATATGATGACCTCAACTTTTATAGTTCAGAAAGGTCGTTCGTGTTCTTCGCGAATTTGGAGGTGGCTGAATTGCGTACATATTAGCTAGGCTTATATGAAGAACGTGTCTGGACTTAGAGAGTCCCACAATATGAAGTGTACTCGTTGAGCACTTGGGTAGTTGGAAATTTTTGATAATAAATAATATTTGATATTATAATTATCAACAAAAATAATTAAGTGTTGTTGGATAACATTGATTATTTACTTTAACCTAATTGGATTAATCCAAAATCACACAAGGGCTTTATCGAAATTTCATAAATATCTCAACAATTTGAGGATATTTTGGTAATTACAAATATGTAATTATAAGTGTATTTGGCTTGATTTATTTGGATTAAATCAAAGTGGTAGACAAATGTGATTAGTCACACATAATTATACATATTTGGACAAATTTGATTAAGTCCACCTAAAAGTTGATTAAAACTTTTATTAATTAAAAATTGCTTAAGTTTTGCTATAAATATCAAGCTTGTGGAAGGTTTTAATTAAGCTAAATAAGCATGATAAGCTTGTGAAAGCTAAGTACAAGTAATTCTTGCCTAAGTAAGTGAGGTGTTTAGAGAAGCTTTGTAAGTTCTCTACAACATTTCATATAGGAGAAATCAAGATTGGATCTTGGAGTAAAGCTTGCTAGCATTGGAATCAAGATTGGATTTTGGAGTCAAGCTTGCAAACCTTGGAAGTCCTCCAACCATTTCAACAGGGAAAATGAGATTGGATCTTTATATCAACCTTACTAAGTAAGTTTGAACTTCTCTTAAGTTATGTTATTCATTAGTGAGTTTTTCATTAGTGAAACATATAGTGATGAATTATATATTGTATGTATAATTACATAGCTTGAAGTTGAAATTAGGCTAATGAATCGTGTTAGGATGCTTTGGAAGTATAAACACAATATGCTTGTAATTGGGTCAAAGATGTTCATGTTGGAAATATAACAATTAATAAGAGTTTGGAACTCTAGATTAAAGCATAGAGCTATGGGTACCATTCTAGAATCACTTGACCACCTTTGAGTGACCTAGAATTGTTCATGAGTCATTTCATTGTGGGATTCTATTTTGGTTTGTATTTTGATTCAAACAAATACATATATGTACTTAGAATACATGTATGTTAGTTGTATATCATGTGTTGTGGTTGGTTTTGATGTTAAAATTGGTTTTAAGGTGTATTGAAATGATAGGTTAAAATTGAAAGTGTTTATGATTGTTTTGAAGGTTGAAATTGCTCACTGCCTAGGGCAGGGTCGCGACACTGACCTTCCAGCGTCGCAATACTGGGACGTTGAGCTCTCGCACATTGCTCTCGTAGATTTGGGCATCGCAACTCCCAATCCCTTGCGTCGCGACATCGAAAACTGATGAATACTAAAACTTCATTTTCTCCATTCCGGAGTTTTCGAACTTCGATTTGGTCCCTATTTTTTCTTACGGACTCGTATCGAAATGTAGTTTTCATTAAAATATTTTAAAATACATATCCCTGATATCCTTGGGTTAGATCCACTTCCGCTGCGCTGGGTACCGCCCGACCATGGAGGTTCCACATCCGCCCCAACAGAAACATGACAAGAAAGTTCGAAATTGAGAAGTTCAACATGAGTAATCTTGAGAAAATATAATTGCTTAGCGGCAATTGTTGAGAGACCAGATGTAATGACTGTTGAAAAATGTAATGATATGGATGACAACGCTATGGGCAACTTGTATCTAGTCTTAGCAGATTCTGTATTATCCAGCGTTGCAGATTCTGTATTATGACACGAAAAATATCAACGGAACGTGGCTTAAGTGGGAGTCAAAACAGTTGTAGATCGAAATCAAAAAGTAAGAAAAATATTAAATGTTACAATTGTAGTAAGAAATGGCACGTCAAGAAAGATTATTGGAACCTGAAGAATGGTGCAGAAAAAGCTCATGTTGCAATAAAATCTCAGGGAAGTGTTGTAAGTACTTTTGAATAAGGTGGCGCATTTTACAGTGAAGTAGCAATAATATCCAATGATAGTAGAAAATAACTAAGTGATGTATGGTTGGTTGATTCTGCAATAATATGGCACATGACCTCCAAGAGATAATGGTTGTGCCATTATGAACCTGTCTCTTGAGGATTGTTCTCGATGACAGGCCCATTTAAGTTGCCTTTTTTGAATCCTCAGCTAGGCAATGATCATGCCTTGAAAATTATTGGGATTGGAGTCATCAAAATAAATATATACGATGGTACTATCCACACTGTATAAGATTTCAACATTTTTTTAGAATGAAGAAAAATATTTTGTCAGTTGGACAGTTGATGGCCTTGGATACAACGGCGTTGTTGAAAATAAGGTATTAAAAGTGATAAAGGGAGCACTTACAGTCTTGAAAGCTAAAAACATCTCAACAAACGTGTATATGCTCTTGGGAGACTCAATTCAGAAAGAGTAGCATCAGTGGCATCACTGGATTTTGGAGAGGAAGCTTATATGTTGTGGCATTAGAAACTATGTCACATGTCAGAACAAGGAACAAAGATTCTCGTCAATCAAAAGCTACTCCCAATCTTGAAAGCGGTTAGTCTACCGTTTTGTGAGTCTTTGTTACAAGTAAACAACAGATTAAAATTCAGCAGATTAAGTGCTCAGAGTAAAATCGTTTTAGAATTGATTCACTCTAATGTTTGGGAAGCACCGGTTTGATTTATGTGGAAGGTAAAATATTTTATATCATTTATTGATGACTTTTCTAGAATATATTGAGTGTATCCGATCAAAATAAGTCAGACGTGCTGTCAGTTTTTAAAAGCTTCAAATCACAAATTGAAGTAGAAACCAGAAAGAAAATCAAGTGTTTAAGGACAGATAATGGAAGAGAATATTATAGCAAGGATTTTGATACATATTGTTAGTAAGAAGACATCAAAAGATAAATTACTACACCATACACTCCTAAAAAAAAATGGTGTGGCAGAAATGATAAATAGAACGTTGCTGGAAAGAGTAAGATGTATGCTCAGAATAGCTAGTATATCAAAGTGTTTTTGGGCAGAAGCAATTCATATAGCATGTTATGTTGTAAATAGATCTCCATCAACAACAAATGATTTGAAGACATTGATGGAGATATGGAGCGAAAAGCCAACTAATTACTCATCTATTCACATTTTTGGTTGTCCTATATATATGATGTACAACGCTCAAGAAAGAACAAAACTAGATCTAAAATCTAGAAAATATATTTTTTCTTAGGTTATGCTAATGGAGTAAAAGGGTATCGCTTGTGGGATCCCATTATCCATAAGATCATAATCAACAAAGATGTGATATTTGCAGAAGATCAACTGTAGAAAGAATGAAATGATAACACTTCAAAAGAAAATACAGAGACTACAACAATATTGGTGGAAAATAATCAAGAACAAGAAAATACATATTCTTCTGAAGCAGCACCAGAGAACGAGGTACAAGAACCAATCGAGTTTGAAGCTTATGATATTCATCGATCAACTAGAGAGAGAAGACCTTCAGGTTAGCACTGAGAGTATGTTACAGAGAGTAATATTACATATTGTCTTCTAACAGAGGATAGAGAGCCATCAACTTTTCATGAAGCTACAAAAGGCATAAATACATCTTCATGGATGGTAGCAATGTAAGAATAAATATAATATTTACACATAAACAATACATAAGATCTAATAGCATTACCATATGGAAGAAAAACCATTGGTTATAAAATGGGTCTACAAGATCAAGCGAGATAACAATGATTAAGTGGAGCAATATCATGCACGATTGGTGGTAAAATGATATGCTCAGAAAGAATGGATTGATTTCAACGAGATATTTTTCCGGTTGTTCGACTTACAACAGTCAGAGTAGTCCTGACTATGTGTGCTACTTCTGACCCAAATCTAGAATAGTTGGATGTAAAAACTACATTTCTTCATGGAAAACTTAAAGAAGAAATTTATATACTCCAACCAGAAAGTTTTACTGAAATAGGTAAGGAGAAATTGGTTTGCAGGTTGAATATGGTCTCAAATAAGCGCCAAAAAATTGGTATAAGAGATTTGATTCCTTCATTATTTGCCTTGGGTACAACAGACTCAGTTCATACCATTGTACATATTACAAGATGTTTGGAAATAATGACTTTATTATTTTGTTGTTGTATGTGGACGACATATTGGTAGCATGTCCTAATAAAGACCGAGTCTAAGAATTAAATATGCGGTTAGTTAAGGAGTTTGACATGAAGGATCTGATACCAACAAACAAGATTATATCTATGTAAATACATCGAAATAGAAATAACATGAAGATTTGACTTTCTTAGAGAAATTACTTAAAGTAAATCTTAAGGCGGTAGAATATGGAAGATTGTAAGCCAATTTCTACCATACCTCATGTTAATTTCAAGTTATCATATTTTATATGTCATACCAATAAAGCTTAGAGGAATGAGATATCTCGAGTACTGTATGCATCAACAGTGTGAATGTAAGTCATGATTTGTACAAGACCATACATTGCACAAGCAGTGAGAGCAGTTAGTCGTTTATGGAGAATCTTGATAGAGAGCATTGAAATACAGTTAAGAGGATCCTTATATATATTAAAGGAACCTCATATGTTGCATTATGTTATAGAGGATCAGAATTAGTTGTCAATGGCTACGTGGATTCAGATTTTATAAAAGAACTCGATAATAAAAAATTCACTACAGGTTATGTGTTTATACTTGCAGGAAGAGCAGTGAGCTGGGTATCCAAGTTACAGAGTGTTGTGGCTTTGTCTACAATAGAAGCCGAATATATGACAGCTACACAAGCCTGCAAAGAAGCTTTTTGGTTTCAAAAGTTATTGGAGAAGTTCGAGCACAAACAATAGAAATCGAGCACAAAAAATAGAAGATTCCATTATTTTGTGATAGTCAAAGTACTTTATATATTGCAAAGAATCTGTATTTGCATTCAAGAACAAAGCATATAGGGGTACAATACCACTTTGTTCGTGAAGTAGTGGAAGAAAACAACGTGGATTTATTGAAGGTACACACCAATGAGAACCTCGCAGATGTAATGACTAAACTTATCAATACATACAAGTTTGTATGGTGTAGATTCTCTTATGACTTAGCATAAATGTAAGCAGTTTGAATATGGCAAAGTAGAACGAATGATATAGAAACTGATTGGTTCTCAATCAAGTTTTCAAGAGGGAGAATTGTTAAAGTCAAATACAATTGGCACTGAAATGTATCAATTATTATGTGGGTGGGTCCCACATATAAAAAAATAAGAAAAAATTAAAATTCATTATTTGCACAGTGAATCTCATGCATATAAATAGATGTTTCATTTCATCATTTCATTCATTTCATTCTCCACCAAAATTATATGTATTATAAGAAAGAAAAATATTATTTATTCTTAAGAATATGTGAGAGAATTGGATTTCTCATATTTTAAGAGAGTGAGAGATTGTTCACTTCTTGTATTTAGAGAGAAATTATAAAATTCTTTCCACTATAGTGAAATTTTTCTACATTTACCCGTGAATGTTTCCCTAACATTGAGGGTTTTAGCACGTTAAATTTGTGTCTCATTACTTTATTTTTTTGTTAGTATTTATGATAGGCTAAGCCTCCTATTTATTATTATATTGTTATATGGTAAGTAAAACTTTCTGAACTATCAATTATTTTCAATTTCACTTTATTTACGTGCCAACTTCAGCCAACTATTTCCTAACACCAACAAGATAACATACAACTACAAAAAAAAAAAAAAAAAAAAAATTGTTTTAATATATTAGCTTGGACCACAAGATGAATAAGATCATATAATGCTTTGAGCATTTGTACAAATACTCTTGTGAGTTGTAAACTGATGGCAGCTCTCTTTCTAATGTAGGCATTTTTGTCTTCTATCTTCTTTCTAATAACATCAAGTCATCAACTACAAGAAATGATTAGTTTTTCATGATGACATGAATGATTCCAGTGTCTCAATTAAGTTCATTATATTATTTGATCATGTCAGCACTTATATGATATATATCCAATATACATAATTAAGTTGTTATAATCATCATTAATCAATTAATGATTTTGATATAACCACTTAATTAATAGATAATTATAACAACCACTCCACTAATTATGTTGAGTTAGAAGACAAGTCATTGTCTATAAATTGAGCTCTAATTTGAGAGTTTAAGCATCCCAAAATAAAGCTCCAAATAAAGAAATATTTGAGAGTGTAAAGAGAGTGAAGTTTTTTTTTTTTAAAATTTCAAACACTTGTAAATTCTGTTGTTGTAGTAATAGAATTCAATTTTTCCTCATAAACATTATTCAGTGATCCGAGAATCACAACATTATCTGCAATCAATGTTTTATTTTACCTGAAAATTAACCTTTCTATGCCGTGAAACAAGAAGTGAAATGGAAATGAAGAAAAGTGCTGTGATTGTGCACCCAAAAAAAAAACAATTATACATTCATAATTGAGTCATTCTGGTTTACATAATTCTCAAAATTGCATAGAAATCATTCAGGAGCCCAAATAAGCAAAGTTCAAATCGTTTTGGACTTTATTTGTTCGAACACGCATTCGGATACACGTACGGACAGTGTAGTCCTACAGGAATTATATACATATAATACTTCCAAAGCTACATAATAAACTTTTAGTATATGCATATTCCTAATCTACCCTTATCTCCCATTTTCTCCCTGGAATTTAAGCTGTTTTTTTCCCTCTAAAATTGAATCCTTTTAAAACCCCAGGCACATAGAAATTGCATACCCCAAATGGGAAAACAAAAAAAAAAAAAAAAAAGATCAAAGAAACTGAAAACGCCTTTTCAGGTTTCTTGAGCAATGTCTTTCAATCTTGGAATTGCACTGCCTTCTCTCCACCAAACTCACCATTGCCGGAAGCAAAACCTCATCAGCTGATGCTCCGATGAGATACCGACGAGTAAGGTTTTGACACATGTTGCAGAGAAAGCACCTAACATGCCTAAGTGCCAAGAAATTAGCTTCATGCACCCATTTGTCACATTTTCTACATAGAAATGCATCATCAGCTTGGCAATACAATGAAGCCCTGGAACCGCATAGCTCACAAGGCACAAGACCATCTGTTGCTTTGTTGCAGGAACCAACTTGGGTTGCCTCTTGAATCCCTCTGCACATTTTTTTTTTCAACTTGGTTTTATAAAAATGCTAAAGCTATAGCCCTTTTTATAAGCTGCTTGTTAATATTTCAAATACAGTTAGAATTTTCTGATTTCAACATTGATCACATGAATGCCACTAATTGCCAAAACTGTAACTTGGAACTTGTGGTTAAGAAAATGCTTTTACAGTGACTTGAGCAAAGCTAACCAATGGAATCTGAGGTGTTAATTAATTAATAAAAGGGATTTTTATTAAGCTACAAGCTTTATTAGATGCTTGGATTGGAGGGATGAGTGGTTGGTTACCAAGTCAAATTGGCTTACTAATGAAGAAATTGATTGTATGGTCTAAAATTAAAGCACTTTTGAGTGGTACTCTCTATCTCTATCAATAAGAGTTTTGATTTTGACACATTTTTGCATACCATTCAAAATTCATGTTCCTCCCGAATTATAAAAAATAGATATTTTATATTAAAAAAACTAGTAATAACATATAATTTACACCCCAAAACTAATAATGAAAAAGAATATTATACCAAAAAAAACTAATAATTCAAAATACCAATCATTTGAGACGCTCAATCCAAGGAGGCTACGTGGGGAGCTAACACTGAAAGTGATGTCCTTGTCCATAAAAATGATCACAGATGTTGCATACTTATGAGTCCACTTGTGTGGCTGAAACTTGAAAGCTTTTCAAAGGCTTCTTCTTACGTGCCGTCCATTTTTGTAGTTGGTGAATGAATCTAAAACAAATGACAAGAAGTTGTTGGTTGTGTAAGTTGAAAATAAATGATCATGCTTCAGCCATTGCCCTAGCAAAAGCTATTCTCTTTTAACACGCTATTTGCTAGCCAGCCACAAAAGAGATGAATCTTTTGTATGTCATCATTCAAATACAGACCACCTGTTAAATCTCTCGGCAATTCTGAAATCATACTCATAATGAAATGAATTCAAATTTTATTATTGTCTATCTTAATACTGGTAGAATTCTGATGGAATCCGATACATTAGTATCGTTATAATTGCATCGATTAGTCTTCAAGGGACACATCTCAGTGGTTGGAGTTTGGGATATTATTTTCAAGACCTCAGATTCGAGCCATAGATAGCATCTTATAAAAGTGTGGGACAGCATCGGATGACCCCGATATAGATAACGTGAGGTTTCTTTTATATTCTAAAAAATAATTGCATCGATTTATTGAAATAAAATTGTTTGATTTACTTGATTCATGCTCCAGGTTGCAATTTTTTTTTTTTTTATTGGTTCAGCTAAGTTGCTTGCTTTTAAGAAAAAGTCTAATGATGGATGAAATTAGGTTTAGGATCATGACGGTTCGTGACCAGGTGCTTAAGTTATGTGAAAATTTCTTGAAATGATATTTTTTGTTGTGGTGGTTTTTTTTCTTGTCAATATATTGATTGACCCTAAAACTAATGGAATAAATATGAAATAAAGTGGGTAGGCAGATTTTTTATATCTAAATTCTAAACTCTTTCAAAATTTCTCTGAACTGATTTTTTTTTTAATTCTTTAATTAATTAATTAATTAAATTTATTTTATTTTATTTTATCGAACTTGACAGAAAATGCCAGGAGGGAGTAGATCTTATATAATTACCAAGCATGTTATGCTAATCTTATTATTTGAAAATATGAATCATATACTATTATTTATTTTTTTTTGAAATTGTTGGAAATCCTGTCACTAAATTATCTTATCATGGTTTAAGCGGAGTAGGTAAAACCCTCACATGCATCAGGCTCTTATAAGAAATACATCACTGGACTCAAATTCAAGACTTGACAACCAAATCCAGCTATTTCAATATTATATTAATAAAGGTAATATTAATCAAAATGATATACTCACACACACTTTCACTTAAAATTTTACCAACTCTCTGATTGTAGCTACAGTGATCTACAGTGAATCACTGTAGCTACCGTGAGAGAATTGGAAATTTCAAATTTCAAATGTGTGTAAGTGTATCATTGCTCTATACTAATATTTTTATTCCAACTATTGATGTGACACTCATTTATTAAATTATTAATTTTACAACTTTTAAGCTTACTTATTACTCTATTGACTATTATAGTATCATAAAAGATTATACAAAATCTACAAAATATATATTTTAATATGACAGTAAATATGAAAAAGAATAAAAGGGTAAATTTGTGAATTGTATAGGTTATATTGAATAATGATTACTAGACCCGGCTGGCGGTTCGGTTCCGGTTCGGAACCGAACCGGCCGGTTTCCGGTTCCACACTTAGTGGAACCGGAACCGGAACCTTGAATCGAACCGGAACCGACCGGTTCGGTTCCAAACTTTTTTTTTTATTTTGAAAATTATTTAGAATTAAAAAAAATTATTACATTGAAGAGCTTGAGCTTAATTTTTAAAAATTTAAGTTGCCTACGTATCCTCCAAGGGTGAGAGGAATCAAAGCTCACGTAGTTCCATTACAATTTTAAGACATATCCCATTTGTAAATTACAATTTTACAATTAGCAATCATCATTATCAGTTGATCCTTCGGCTCCGGTTCTGCTTGCACTTGTTGTTGCACTTGCAGATGCATTATCAAACAAATCTTCAAAATCATCGGGGGCATATTCTTGTTGTCTCAGATCAGCTCGAGTCCAATCATCCACACAAGATGTTGCTTCTAGAGTGCTTGAATGTAATGAAGATCGCCTAGCTTCCAATATATTACCTCCCAAGCTGAAGGCTTGCTCAACCGCAACGGTGGAAATATGTGCTGCCAATATCTCTTTAACAATAATTGATAAAACAAGATATATATTTTGATGCCGGTTCCACCATTCAAGGATTTTAAAATTTTTACTGCATAAACTTTCATTAGAAAACTCAAAATTTATAGATAAATAATTATCTAATTCATGGTTATTAGTTGTCGTATCCCTAAATTTTTTTATTTCGTTGCAATAACCAACGATCCCCTGCGCTAAGTCTTGTTTGAATTACCGGTTCGCTACTACTAGATTCACCTAATGTTCCTAAGTTATATCTTACAATATAATCATTAAATAAAACAATTAAATCATTTCTTAATTTCGTCATTAATCTTGTAATATCAATTTCATCTAATATTCCTAAATAACCATAATAAGCTTGTAAAGCACTATTCAAACCTTCTAATTTAAATTTAGGATAAAAAACAGCAGCAATAAGATAAAGTAAAGGAACTTCTCTAAAATAATTCAATCATTTTACCTTCATAATAGTAATGGCTTCTAACAAAACAATATCATTAGGATCGCTACTGTCAACATGCTCATCGAGAGTGCCAACAATATTTAAACTCTCAAGAAGAAATAAATGTGTTGTAAGATAATAAACACCGCTAAAAACTAAGTAGCATCATTAAAAACTCTTAAAATATCTAAAAAAATTTCACAAATATCTCATTGACTATGATAAAGTGTGATATTTTGAACATGTTGAGAAAAAAAAACTACATAATGCATCTTTGTATTGAAATGCTTGACATAAAAGAAAATAAGTTGAATTCCAACGTGTTGGAAAATCTCTTGAAAATTTAATCGGTTTAATACCATTTATTTTACAAAACTTCATCCATTCTCTCCTAACTTGAGAATATGAACAAATACAGTTAAGTGCCGTTTTAATTGGATCAAGGAAATGTGATAATAATTTTAGACCGTCTTGCACACATAAGTTAAGAACATGACATGTACAACGAATATGAAAAAACCGACCCCCTAAATTTGGTTGACATATTTCTTTTAAATCATTGATGGATGCAGTATTTGCAGATGTATTATGAAATCCAATTGTTAAAATTTTTTCTACTAAACCATATTCATCAAAAATTACCTTCATCATTCTATAAATATTATATGCAGTATGTTGGTCATCAAAAACTCTAAATGCAATAAGTCATTTTTGCATGGTAAATGATGCATCAATCTAATGACAAGTCACACCCATGTATGAGTGTGTTTGCCAATGGTCACTCCAAATATCAGAACATATAGAAATACGATCTTTCATCTCTTTAAATATTTCATTTAAAATAATTTTACCATCTTTATATAATTTGAAAATATGACGTTTTGTTGTGTTTCGAGTCATTCTACATGCAGAAGGGTTTAAAGCATATACACGTGTGGGACACAGAAACTGGACGACGCATGCTGTCCCGGGCTCGCGGCCCGGTCAGGAGTACGGAGTAGCCACGGGGGACTAAACCGGAGAATAATGGATTCGCCACCCGGTGTGAACTAGGAAAATGAGATTTAAGGCCGCACTCACCCCTCGCAAGGGAAGACCTCAAACCGTTGGGTTCAGAATGGTCCCTTACTCATTGTAGGCATTGTATTTTTGCATGTGAAACCCGATGATGAGTCTCATTTGGAGGCACTACCTTTTGAGTCACGGAAGCCGCGGGAAACGGATATCGGAAGGGGAAATTCAGAATAAATAAGGTTCACTGTTTTCGTTCGTGCTGCGTTCATGTATACGTTCGAACGCCAAACAGATTGCGGGCGTTCGTGTCGCGTTCGAGGAAGCGTTCGAACGGTGTCGGTAATTCTGGTTTTGCTGCTAGCCTCACACCCAAGCCCAATTAACCCACCAAAGCCCATAAAACACATCCCAATTAATAAAACACATGTGAAATTAAATTAAATCTTAATTAAATTAAACATTGAATTAAATAAAATATTTAAACCATTTACCAATTAATAAAACACAAAATATAATCATACCTAATGAAGATAAATCAAAATATTAACTTCCTAACTAACAAATCACATACTAAATTAAAAAGATGTCATGCCTAATTAAAATCAATCATAACCAATTAAAGATATTGACTTCCTATTCTAGCCAAGATTTGTCCCCCCTCAATCTAATCATTTCTTGTCCAACACCAAATCAAATCCTCATTTTAATGCCAAAATCCCTTCCTTGTGAGACAAGGTGAAGCCCTAACCATTCTCTATATAAACAACCTCTAACCAAGACATGCACTCCCCTAGCTCATACACATAAGATACACACAACTCACACAAATCACAAGAGAAAAGAAAATAACCCCAAGCCTTCACATTAAAAGCACCTTCACAAACCGATCAGCCCTACACGTCCATAAACCTCACAAATCTCCTCCACTCCATAACCGAAAATAGCAGCCCCCTAAGCCTCCACACATCACCGAAAAGTATACCCCCAAACGGCAGCCCAAACACGCCCCAAACAGCCGCTAAAGTACCCCCAAACAGCAGCCCATTTCCCCAAAAAAACAGCAGCAAAATCCTCTTAAAACATTCCCTAAAAAACTTAAAGTAATAACATAAAAAACTGCATTCATAATCCTTAAAATAATCACACAAGACTGCATTAAGAACCCACACAAAAACTTGGAACAGTCCGTTGAAACGTCAAAACAGGTGACCTGAACAGTGAGCAGCAAAACAGAGGCTGAACAGTAGCAAATCGGAGTCAAAAGCAGCAGCAAAAGACGGAGAACGACGACTTCAAACAGTGAGACAACGAACGAGAGCAGTGAACCAGTGAACCGAAAGAGTTGCGGAGCATCCACCATTCAGACGATCGTGTGCCGTACATCCGAGAGGTGATTTAAAAGGTTAGACCTGAGGGTACTTTTCACACTCATGTTTATTTGATTTTTGTTATTTATTTTGATCGTATTTTACTTATTTGTTAAATCTTGTTTGTGTATGATGTGTGTTGTGGGTATTGGATGAATGGAAGAGTGTCGTCCCTTGTGGTATATAGGATGGAAACCCAGACATAAATTCCGTAGCCGAATCCGAATGGACGATAGTGCGGTCTGTACTTGGGATACAACTCCACGTACCGCTTGAGTAAACGGCACCCTCTTTTGTTTTGTGTTGCTTTGGTTGATTTATTTTCCGTCACTTGAATTCTGTATGTCGCTTATTTATGCATGATTCAATCGAGCGCATGGGCTTAGTAAGTGGAATGAAAGATCCCCTATGGGGAGGGGTTAAAGCCATTTACCACGATGCTTTGCCGCGCCGGTTGATGTGTGTTCGGTTGAATGCAAGATACGTTCAATCGGACATACTAAGTTTGATATTATTGCGTTTAATTCTTTGTATGCATGACTCAATCGAGCGCATGGGCTTAGTAAGTGGAATGAAAGATCCCCTATGGGGAGGGGTTAAAGCCCTTTACCACGATGCTTTGCCGCGCCGGTTGATGTGTGTTCGGTTGGATGTAAGATGTGTTCAATCGGGCATACTTAGTTTGATATGATTGTCTTTATGTTTGTATGCATGATGCGATCGAGCGCATGGGCTTAGTAAGTGCGATGAGAGGTCCTCTAATCGAAGAGGTTAAAATCCTTTACCACGATGCTTCGTCGCGCCTCGCATTGTACTATTTTCCATTTATGTATTACGTCCCATTTCATGCATCAGGTCTGTTCCCGTTCGAACGCGTTTACGAACGCAACTCGAACGTGCATGCATTTTCGCCTTATCATGCATCAGGTCTCATCTCGGTTAGAACGCGTTCACGAACGCCATACGAACGTGAGCATTCTGTTTCATTTCCGTTCGAACACGCTCACAAACGCCATACGAACATGAGCATTCTGTTTCATTTCCGTTCGAACGCGTTTACGAACGCTACTCGAACGAGAACCTTCTGTTTACCGTTCGAACGCGTCTACGAACGCTGCACGAACGCCCACGGTAAACAGATCCTCTTGCATCACATTACGACATGTCCATCTTAGCACATAGTTACATTTTTTTATGTTATGCATTTGTATTACCTCTCTAGTTGTCTATTTCCGTTATGCGCTTAAATATCTTTTCTTAATATGCATGCTAGTAAGAACACTATTTGTTTGCGCTTCTGTGTCCACCAATGCGTTCATTAACTTGTATGCTTGCCGTATGATAAACCTTATGTATGCAAATTGAGACATAGATTATATGCAATAGGCTGTATGCAAATTAGAATATGTGTTACATATAAATTTAGATGAACTTGTTGATGTATGTATGTGGATTTAGAAGCATGATATTCTTAGAAATGAGTGTTACTTAAGCCTGATTAAATTATCATATAAATCCTTTCATTACAAGTGGCATAAGTAAGGGACCATTCTGAACCCAATGGTTTGAGGTCTTCCCTTGCGAGGGGTGAGTGCGGCCTTAAATCTTTGTCCCGGTTCACACCGGGTGGCGACTCCATTATTCTCCGGTTTAGTCCCCCGTGGCTATTCCGTACTCCCGACCGGGCCGTGAGCCCGGGACAGCATGCGTCGTCCAGTTTCTGTTGCCCACACTCATGCCACTTGTAATGAAAGGATTTATGTAATAATTTAATCAGGCTTAAGTATCACTTATTTCCAAGAGTATCATGCTTCTAAATTCACATGTACAAAATAAAACTTGCACCTAAGTTTACATATATTTCACATTTAAGATTACATGCTTGAAAGTACATCAAATGAGCGACAAACATACAACTTCACTGGCATATATATTCAAGAAAACACAAACACACATACTAACCACACAAGCACACATGTGAGCACCTTCTCAAGTGATACGAGGAATTGTATCCCAAGTACAGACCATACTACCGTCCATTCAGAATCGGCTACGGAATTTATGTCTGGGTTTCCATATGATATACCACAAGAAATAATACTCAAATGTTATCATGACATAGGTATATGAATCGTAATACATTAAACACATTGTATTCATACATGTGGGGATAGCTACTAGGAAAACTATGTATGAAATCTGATGAAAAGGACTCAGTTCAGTGGGTGCGCGTTCGCGTAGCGTTTGAAAATGCATTCGAACGATAAACAGAAGGTTCGCTTTCGTATAGCTATCGAGAACGCCTTCGAACGGAACCAGACCCGATGCATGATAAGACTAAGAAAATGCGTGTGTGTTCGCGTAGCGTTCGAGAACGCGTTCGAACGGTAAACAGAAGGTCCGCGTTCGTATAGCGTTCGAGAACGCGTTCGAACGGAACCAGACCTGATGCATGATGAGACTAAGAAAGTGCGTGTGCATTCGCGTAGCGTTCGAGAACACATTCGAACGGTAAACACAAGGTTCGCATTCGTATAGTGTTCGAGAACGCATTCGAACGGAACCAGACCTGACGCATGCAACATAAAGAATAAAGACAAAAATGTCAAGCTCAGTATGTCCGATTAAACGTATCTTGCATTCAACCGAACACACGTCAACCGGTGCGGTAAAGCATCGTGGTAAAGGGCTTTGACCCCTCCCCATAGGGGATCTTTCATTCCACTTACTAAGCCCATGCGTTCGATTGAATCATGCATACAAATAATTAAAAGCAATAATATCAAGCTCAGTATGTCCGATTGAACGTATCTTGCATTCAACCGAACACACATCAACCGACGCGGTAAATCATCGTGGTAAAGGGCTTTAACCCATCCCCATAGGGGATCTTTTATTCCACTTACTAAGCCCATGCGCTCGATTGAATCATGCATAAATAAGCAACATGCAGAATTTAAGTGACGAAAAATAAATAAACCAAAGCAACACAAAACAAAAGAGGGTGCCGTTTACTCAAGCGGTACGTGGAGTTGTATCCCGAGTACAGATCACACTACCGTCCATTCAGAATCGGCTATGAAATTTATGTCCGGGTTTCCATCCGATATACCGCGAGAGTTGACACATCTCTCATTTTATTCCAAAGCCACAACATACAACATCTCATAATTCATGCATATTTATCTACTCAAGGGCCACAACATGCATTTCAACATGACAATCATGCAAGCAATACTCAATAGATAATATAAATAAAACAAAAAACAAAAAAACGAGTGTGAAAAATACCTTCAGGTCTAACCTTTTTGCCAACTTTCGGGCTTGCGTTTCACGGACGTCGGAAGGGGTACATCTCCTCAACTTCTCCGGTTCACTGGTTTAGCGTCCTAGCTCACTGTTTTGCTGTTTCGCTTGCTGTTCGGTCTCCATTCTGCTGCTATTCGGTCTCTGTTCTGCTGCTGTTCGGTCTCTGCTTTGCTACTCACTGTTCAGGTCATCTGTTTTGACGTTTCAACGAACTGTTTCGAGTGTTTTTCGTGGTTTTTTAGTGTAGTTTTGTGTGGTTATTTCAGGATTATAAGTGCAGTTTATGTTACTGTTTTAGGGATTTTAAGGACTGTTTTGGGAGTGGTTTGGGCTGCTGTCCAGGCGTGTTTCAATGGCTGTTTGGGGTGTGTTTGGGCCGCTGTTTGGAGGTATATTTCGGTGATGGAGGGATGCTGTATGGGGAGATTTTCGGTGATGGGTGGAGGTTTAGGAGGGTGTTGTTTTCGGTTATGGAGTGGAGGAGATGATGGGAATGGTTTGTGTTCTTCCTATTGCTATTGCCGTGAGTGGCTAAGGCTCTTTGTGTTATGATTTTTCTGTGAGTTATCTGTATGAGCTCGAGGAGTGCATGTCTTGGTTATGGGTTGTTTATATAGAGAAGGGCTAGGGCTTCACCTTGTCTCACAAGGAAGGGATTTTGGCATTAAAGAGAGATATGATTTGGTGTTTGAGCAAGGAAAGTCAAAGATTGAGGGGGGACAAATCTTGGCTAGATTAGGAATACAAAATATTTAATTTGTTATGATTGATTTTAATTAGGCATGACATCCTTTTAATTTAGTATGTGATTTGTTTGGTTAGGAAGTTAATATATTTGATTTATCTTTATTAGGTATGATTATATTTTATGTTTTATTTAATTGGTAAATGGTTTAAATATATTATTTAATTCAATGTTTAATTTAATTAAATTGGGATGTGTTTTATGGGCTTTGGGGGGCTAATTGGGCTGAGGTGCGAGGCTAGCAGCAAAACCAGAAATACCGACTCCGTTCGAACGCCCATTCGAACGCTACACGAACGTCCGCAATCTGCCTGACGTTCGAACGAAGTAACGAACGCAGCACTAACGAAGACAGTGAACTTGTGAAATGAACTTGATGACGTACTTATTCTGAATTTCCCCTTCCGACCTCTGTTTCCCCCAATATCCTTAGCTAAAAAGGTAGTGCCTCCAATTGAGACTCATCATCGGGTTTCACATGCGAAAATGCAATGCCTACAGCACGTAATTAGTAAAATGAAGTTTTTCACCAAAGCTTATAAAAAGATGTGTCATACAAGTTAATTTCGCAAATTCTTCTCTATTTTTTGCATCAGAATATTTAAATAAATCTAAAGCACTCGTACCTCTACTAGATGATGCGTACCTGGCCATTTGAGTTTGCGTCGTATCAATTTCAAGTTCAATCAGATGATGTCTTTCCAGGTGCTTGATCATATTGCCGTATCCACCAGAAAATTTGTAGATAACCCCACAATAGTTGCAAATTGCTCGTTGTGTATTATCTTCTAGGCGTTCCAAACGAAAATGAATTTTGAAAACATCCGAGGAACGAGCATTAACTTCTCTTCTCCGTGATTCTGCACCGACACTAGGGCCGCTCTCTTGGGTTTGCCATTTTTTGTTTGAGAAATTAAGAAGAAAAATAAGAAAATTGACTAATTACGAATGATAATAACTAATTGAATTGAGATTGAGAATAAGATTATAAGAGAATTGTATTGAAGTGAGATTGAGAATAAGAGAATTATAGAAAATGAGAGAGTTGAGAATTTGGTGTGTTGAAATAATGAAAAATGAAACCTATTTATAGAGTTTTAGAATTTTTTTTTATACCAAAAATGCCCATAAAAATAACCGTTTTATTACCGTTATTAGGAATATATTAGTATTTTATATTTTAATTTATAATTTTTTTATAATTTTTTTTTCTTATTTGGGCAGGGATCCAACGGCTCCCTGCCCCCCCAACGGCTACTAGCCGTTGGGGAAGGGTTCCTGTTGGAACCCTACGGTTCCGGTTGGAACCGTCGAATGGGTGGAACCGTACGGTTCCACCGGTTCCGACCGGTTCGAGTTGGGATCGAACCCCAACCGAACCAGTCGCCAACGGTTCCGGTACCGGTTCGGTTCCGGTTCCGAACCGGAACCGGAACCGTGGCTGGGTCTAATGATTAGCAACGATTTTGAGTGTATTCGGAACCGAACGGAAAATTAAATTCTGGAACCGTAATCAATTACGTTAGGATAGGTTTCGATTCTGAAAATAATGAATCGAAAAAATAGATTTCGATTTTGATTTTATACTTGAAAAATAATAAAAGGGTAAATTTGTGAATTGTATAGGTTATATTGAATAGGGATGAGCTACAATTCCGAGTGTATTTGAAACCGTTTGGAACCGAATCGAAAATTAAGTTTTAGAACCATAATCGGTTACTTTAGGGTAGGTTCTGATTTTAAAAATAAGGAACTGAAAAAATAGATTCCGGTTCTAGTTTTATATTTAAGGAATCGGAACCTACCCACAAAAGCTAATTATTTTATTTTTTAAAATCATGTCCTCTCATTTATGTACCAAATTTTTATGCCCTACAATGTGGATTGTATTACTTTCGGATATATTTAATTACTAATTAATTAATGATTGTTCAATATTCATGTATCATAAAATACATGTTATCGAGTAATTTAGAAATATGTTGTATTTGCTTTTATTTAAAACATTGTGATTGTGATTGTTATTTGTTCAAATTGCTTTGCTTTTTGATTGTTTTAGTTTTTGCATTTTAGATAAGAAATTTACTGAATGAAAGTGGAGGGAAAACATTGAAATTGTTGTCAATATTTATATTAGGTGAGCAAATTAGGATATCCTGAAATCATTTGGAACCGAATCGAAACCGATAGATATGATATCCTATTTAAATAGAATAAGTTATGATTGTAAAAATTTAAGAATCAAATTTTTAAAAAAGGGTATGATATGACCTCAATAATAAGATAGGATACCTTATTATGCTAAGCAAGAGAGTATTTACAAAATTTGATAGGGTTAATTTAGAAGTAGAGGTTTAATTGGTTCTTGGATCTAAGCCCATAAGAGATTTCATAATGGGCCATAAATTCATGGATTGTGAAGCCCAAAACAGAGAACAGACAGAACAGAAGTGATGCTAAACTAACTAACTGGGAAACAAAACTACATAACAGAAGCCAAGCCATTCAGACAAAAAGTGAAGTTCGATTTGGTCTCTAATGCATCAATCAAGAAAGAGAGATTTTAATGCATTCGCAGTACCAGCAAAGCAGAAGAAGAAAACCCATCATTTCGTTTTTTCAAGATAAACAAAATCACTCGTCTTTCTCCTCAAAATTTAAAATGATGCCCACTAAAACCCTAACCCTATCAGCTCTCAAAAACTTCCTCTTATTCTTCTCCTTTCTCTTAATCCTTTACCTCTTTTTCTACTACCCCTCACTCCACGCGCCTCCACTTCTCCTCTCCTCACGCTCTTCCTCCTCTCGTCCCCTCACGCGCCGCCACCTCCTCTTCTCGATTGCGTCTTCCTCCAATTCATGGCCCCGCCGCCACTCCTACGTCCGGCTCTGGTACTCCCCCAATTCCACCCGCGCTCTCGCCTTCTTAGACCGGGCCGGAGGCGCCGAGCCATCATCAGTCGACGACCCCACTTTGCCACGTGTCGCGATCTCCGCCGACACTTCCAAGTTCCCTTACACTTTCCCCAAGGGTCTCCGTTCCGCGATTAGAGTTGCCCGCGTGGTCAAAGAGACGGTTGAACGTACGGACGACTCAGCGGGTGTTCGGTGGTTCGTTTTCGGGGACGACGACACCGTTTTCTTTGTTGACAATTTGGTGAAAACGCTGTCGAAGTATGATGACGATAGGTGGTTTTATGTGGGGAGCAATAGTGAGAATTATGAGCAGAATGTGAAGCATTCGTTTGGTATGGCATTTGGCGGGGGTGGGTTTGCAATTAGCCATTCGCTTGCTAGGGTTTTAGCTAGGGTTTTGGATTCGTGTTTGATGAGGTATGCCCATTTGTATGGTAGTGATGCCAGGGTCTACTCTTGCTTGGTCGAGTTGGGTGTCGGGTTGACCCATGAACCCGGCTTTCATCAGGTAAAAATGTATATATAACTTAATGTTGATGTTGGAAAAATAAGAAAATAAGAAGTATTATATAAAGAATTGAAGTTATTAGCTGAGCTTAGCGAGAATGTGATATTGCTTGTGATGGCATTGTACAGTCTGGGTGGCCTTAGGCTCCATTTGATACTGAGGTGCCGTAGCTTTTAAATTTCAAACTGCAGTTGTGAGTGTTTACCAAACACCTCAGAGCTGTAGCTTTTAAGCTTACTACTGCTAAATAACAATATGAATTATGAAATGGTGCCTTAGTTTCTTAGATTTAGATAAATGGTAGCATCAACATCCGTGATACATTGGTTGAGACAATGCTCAATCTTTTAGGGGAAATGTGAATTGAATCTATTACTCAATTTTATTTTGTCAGTTACATATGTAGATACTAGATACTGAACTAAGAATGAAATGGAGACTTAGTGTGTGCTACGAGGAGATTTGGGAATTTTTTTTCCCCTTAACTGTTTCTTTTTGTTTCCTTTTTCATTAATTTTTATTTTATCTAAACTGAATTCTGAATGGCACAATTAGTTTGTTGGGTAATATCGATAATTGACCTACTGAGTTTGCTTATTTGAACATTTACCTTAGGGGTGGTTGCCAGTGTGGAAGAGTTGACTCTTTTACATTGGTTGTTGCTTGTTTTGACTTACATAGCGGGATGTTGATTTCTTGGTATTATATTTGTGCTAGTCTGATTGTTCTACCTTGATAAAGTGTTGGCCTTTTAAGTTGTGGTTAAATTGAGAGTCAAACTTCTGATTTTATTTTTATTTTTCCAGCTTGACATGCGTGGGGATATGTTTGGACTGCTTTCTGCTCATCCACTATCACCTTTGCTCTCTCTTCATCATTTGGATGCTATCGACCCAATCTTTCCTAATATGAATAGAACACAAGCTCTGGAACATCTTTTCAAGGCTGTAAATGTTGATACTGCCAGAATTTTGCAGCAAACAGTTTGTTATGACCGGTCAAGTCAACTGACTGTCTCAGTTGCATGGGGATATGCAATTCAGGTGTATGAAGGCAATCAACTACTTCCAGTTCTCCTTTCATTGCAGAGAACCTTTACGCCATGGAGGAGAGGTGCGAACGTTGAGAGTCACTTTATGTTTAATTTGAGAGACAATCCAAGAGATCCATGTAAAAGGCCTGTTGTTTTCTTTCTGGAAAGTGTTTTATCTGATAACAACCATGTGCAAAGCAACTATGTGAAGCGTGTTGTTGGAAATTGTGCGAGAGCTGATGCTGTCAAGAAGTTGGACCGGATCAGAGTGTTTTCGCAGAAGTTAGAACTTGATGTCGAAGAGGTAATAATGAACTGGTTTGAGAGGCTTGATATAATTCAGAAGTTAAAATTTTAAAATATTCTAAAGTTGACTGTCTGGTTCATGCCATTTTAATAATTTATATTGTTTAATCTTTCTGTCTTACAAGTTTTTAATCTCTGCGCCAGATGAAATCTCCCCGGCGCCAGTGCTGTGAAATTTTTCCTTCCTATAATGAATCAATGACTATGAAAATTAGACAATGTGGAGGCAATGAGCTGATTTCCATGCATTTCTAGCGTCTGGCAAATGGCTTCTGAATCTGATAAGAGATGCATTAGACAAAACATGAGGAATTTGAGTCACTTTTGGTGTCATCCTTAGAATGCTGTGTAAATTACAAGGTAATATCTTGTTAATTAATGTTCTAATAACATTTTCAGGTACATATATCAATGGTCTTTTTCAAAAACTAATTTGAAACGGCCTGATTTTTCAAATTTGGAGGACTTAAAGCATTGGTAATCTATTTCATGGCCTCCAGATCATTGATTGCTTGTAGCATTTTTTTCATTATGTGGCTGTTTGCACTTTTTTAAGGAGAAACTTCTGAGGAAGTCTTAAGAAATGTGTCATCAACTTATTGGTACTGGGAAGGGATTTACACTCAAATTAATTGCTCATGGTTCCTGTTAAAAATTTGTTCATTGCTTTTTCTTGTATAAATAAACTTCTGTTTGCATACTATATATTTTATGTAGGTCTATTGCCTTTCTGAATGTGCTTTAAGATGATGTTTTAGGAGTAATTTGGAAATTTTAACTGTCGAAATTTCAATGATCTTGCTTACCTACGATTTTTGTTTTTGCAAAGTATCACTTTTATGATTGCTGTAATACAGTTTTTCAGAACAGATGAACCTGATAGCCAAGGCTTAAAATGAAATGAAATTGATTTGTTTTGACTGATGGAAATTTTGTATCTGAACTCATGCTCTTTGTCCCCTGCCCCTCCATTTTTTTTGGTTTGCAAATAACACTGTTTAATTGTTGTATGATAACAATTCAGTAGAATACGATGAACCTGATACTTCTATTTGTTATTTCGAGGCTTATATGGAACTTTATGATTTATTTGAATAATGAGTTATTTTGCTTCTAAACTCATTCTCTTTACCGCTGTTGTAATCTAGCGGGAATGTGAGAAAATGGTCCTGTAAAAGTTTCCAATGGTTGCAGGTCCTTTTAGAAGCTTAAAGATGTTTTAAGGATGATCCAAATGATGCCATCAAGTAGACACCTGTGAATTTCAAACGGTTGCAGTCCTTCAGTAGATTGCTGGTTGCAGTCATGAGTCAATGGGAAAGCATTCCATCTTCAACCATTTTCTGCCAGGTACTTGCATTCGTGTCAAAGAAGTAGGCCATTGATTGTGATGTTATGGTCTGATTGGTTGCCTAGCAAGCATGGAGTTGATGGAAGAAGAGTCAAAGGAAGGTGACACATGTAATATGTTGGTATCTATTAGTTTTGTAGATGAACTAACTCTTGAAAAAAGATCTTCCTGTATAAGAATTCATCGATAACTTATAAAACTTTTTTTTTTTCAGAAAAAGAAAGTTAAGTCTTTTATGTCTAGTCAATTTAGAAAGGGTAATGATATATTTACACACACTTATCCCGAAATTGCTCCCTACAGTGAGAGAGTAGGGAGCAATTTAAGGATAAGTGTTAGTAAGTTTAGCATTTTTAATTTAGAAAACAACTCGGGGGTTCCCTGCCTCCCTGGCATGTGTATTCTGAAACTTTGTGATAGCTTTTCCATTTTATTTTGAACTTGTAGGTGGTCTAGTTTCCGAGTTTCTGTTATCACCTCCATGTTTGAGGGATTTGTAGGTGGCATAAGAACTCTGTTTGCTAGTTATGCATTTTTGCAAGTGCATTATGCCCATGTGAATCTGGCGGCTGACTTGGAAATCAACTAATCTCACTCTTAACTTCGCTAATGTGTTAGAAATTTTTTGCCAAAATGCACTGCTTTTGGAGACTTAGGAAAGCTGGGTAGACTTTTTTTTTGTTTTTGAAATCGTTGGAAATTCACGCGGAGCAGGTAAAATCCATGGCTGTCCCAGACTCTTATAAAAAACGCACTCTCTGAATTCGAACTCTGAATTTCAAGGTGAGATCCTGAATCACATCACCAAATCACGCCGGAGGTAATTTGGGTACACATTTAGACTTGACTGACCACTTTTTACTCAGCATTTTGCTTTAAGATATTGCACTACTTTTTCTTTCCCCATTTGTGGGTTTGGGCCTTGGGGTATTTTGCTTTCCAAGATATTCTGTTAAATTTTATAATGTGAAGTTAAACTTTACCTTTAGGTTAGGATTTGTTTGGGTTGACATTATATTAGAATATAATTCAATGAAATGGAAAGTAACATAATGGAAAATAATGTACCATTATTTTATTTGGAAAAAAAAAAGATTTATAATGTAATCTTCTAAAATATTATTTGGTAAATAAAAAGTAATGGAATGAAATGTAATTAAATAAATTTTAAAGATAATTATGTCCTTTTAGATTATAAAAAAAAAAGACATATTTTAATGTAATTTTTTCAATGAGCAAATTTATTTTCACAAATAATGTTAATTTTTTAAGTTATGTTCTATCCCCAATCTTCTGATCTGGGCCGTTTATTTTCAATAGTTTTATATCATTTTTGTTACACTCATTTCCATTTTATTCCACTCTATTTCATTTTCTTTCATTCTCATCCATCAATTCAAAAAGTACATTTTTATCCAGGATAAGCAACATTTTTTTTTTCCATAATCAGGAAAAATAGCAAAATCTTTTATTGTTTAGTAAAATTAAACGAAATTTCTTTTTCAATGAGATTTTATTATATTATTTTTATTCGTAAAATATGATGAAGGATTCACATAAATTTTAAAAAATGAGGATAACATCACAATATTTAAACTCTTAAAAATCGAATTGTGAAAGTAAGAATATTTCTTCCTCTTATCAAGGAAAGTAAAACCCATGTGAAGTAGCTGAATTGCACATGGATACATGATGCCTTTGCCTTTGCCTTTGCATTCAAACTTCAAACTCCCAGTTTCAAACTCTTATCTGCTGAAACTGAAAGGGCATCACCTCTTGATATTTTATTAGTCATAACTATTTAAATGTACCCAACTGAGACCCAAAGTCATTAACCAAACACAATTTGCCGCAACTCTCTCCCATAAATAGTCAACACGACAATGTCTTGATTGAGACTCCATTTGGACGGCTCTGATTGGCCAAAGACAAGACCATTTCTGATGCAAAAGCACCCCTACCCAAATTTCCGTTTTCTTTTGGAGGAAGAATAACTAACGTAAATGTGTCAAAATTTGTATGTTGCTTGCTTTCGCCTTTGATTGCGGTGGTAACCCGCATAGGTGATTCCCACAGAGTGTCGATAAAAATTTTATATTTTAATAATTCGTCTAAAATTCATTAAAATTTATGGTAATTTAACTGATAGTTGACGGTAGGTGTATAAAATTCAAACCTGCCAAGTCTCTTTAGCTGAACTACTAACCTAATACACTTTATGTTCAGAAACCTAAAAAAGAGAGTACCAAATTCAAGATCCTGTCTGAACCCACTTCCTCTTTTTTTCCTTTACTGAAAACCCAAAAAAAAAAAAAAAAAAAAAATGAAGCCTCTTCAATCCATGTTCAAAACACAATCTTTAGCTCGTTTCATCAATCTTATCTTAATCTCTTCCTCTGTATGCATCATTTATCTTCTTGTTTCAGTGTTTCTTCTCGGTGGCACTTCCAAGCCTTCTCATGTCTTCTCTTCCCAGCATGATGTGTATGAAGCACCAACAACTCTTGAGCATATCGTATTTGGGATTGCTTCAAACAAGAATTCTTGGCCTAAGCGCAAAGATTACGTTAACCTTTGGTGGAATCCACAACGCATGCGGGGATGTGTGTTTCTTGAAAGCATGCCACCGCCGGATGATGCAGAGATTAATAATAATAACACTACCAGCTCACTTCCACCGGTATGCATCTCCGAGGACACTTCAAGGTTTCGTTATACTTACAAAGGTGGCCTAAGATCAGCAATCCGAGTGGCGCGAGTTGTTTTAGAAACTGTTGCTCTTAATCACTCTGATGTTAGGTGGTATGTTTTTGGCGATGATGACACTGTTTTCTTTCCGGAGAATCTTGTGAAGACGCTTTCGAAATATGATCATGGCTTTTGGTACTATATTGGGTCGAATTCAGAGATTTATGAGCAGAACAGGTACTTTAGTTTTGATATGGCTTTTGGTGGAGCTGGTTTCGCTATTAGTTCTCCTCTGGCTAAAGTCTTGGCAAAGGTATTTGATTCATGTATAGAACGGTATCCTCATCTTTACGGAAGCGACTCCAGAGTCTATTCTTGCTTGGCAGAACTTGGTGTTGGCCTAACTCGCGAGCCTGGTTTCCATCAGGTACCAATTTGTTAACTTGTTAGTTTTATGACTTGGAATCGTGGGAAACCTCGTACGCCTGGAACATCTTTTTTGTTTCTGTTAGTTTTACAATTACACCTCAGAAACTGATACTAATTTGTTAATGTTTTCGGTATCTCAAAATTTGACCAGTATGATGTGCGGGGAAATATATTTGGTCTGCTAACATCTCATCCAACAACACCATTGGTATCAATCCATCATTTGGATCACCAGGATCCAATTTTTCCCAACATGACAAGAATCGAGTCCCTGGAACGATTATTCGAAGCTGCAAACATTGATTCAGGGAGACTTTTGCAGCAAACAGTTTGTTACGACCGCTGGTTTTCATGGACCATTTCGATCTCATGGGGCTATGCTGTTCAGGTTTATGGCAACCATATGCATTTTCCTGATATTCTTCCAGTGCAAGAAACATTCAAGCAATGGAAAAAGGGAAAAGTCTTGGCCGCTGCTTACAATTTTAACACAAGAGCAGTTCATTCTGATCCATGCCAAAGACCCTCTATTTTTTATTTGGATAGTGCTGCATCTTTTGAAAGGGATGGAATTAGGACCCATTACAAGAAATCGTATCAGAATTGCACAAGCTACTTGGGGTCTCCGCGGAAACTTGAAGAGATCATTGTGGTGTCACAGAAGCTGGACCTTAATATCAAACAGGTATTGCTTCTCATAATCTGCTTATTTTTTCAGTCCATGTAATATCCCATATTATTTTGATTCGGAGGTAGTTTGGTAATGTGTTTATAATTAAGGGAGTTGGATGTGTTTTTGTTTAAGGCTTTGAGATGAGCCACCTTAACTATAATAAAATCGGCCGTTGGACCGGAGAAAATCTTCTATGCAACAGTGGTACCACATCATCCATGCAACAAGCCAATCATCCACTGCCACACGTGCTAAAAAATTAAAAAACAACTAAAAAATAAGTGAAGAAGCTCTACATGTTATTTTTTAATTCGCTTGTAGTATCATGTCACTCATATCACTGTTGCACCAAAGAATCTCTCGTTGGACCGACAATTTTCTAAAATAGATAATATCTTACTGGTTGTGCAGGACTTTACAATTGAAATTAAACTTATTGTTTGTTTTGTTCATTGTGCTCAGTTGATGGCTCCAAGAAGGCACTGTTGTGATGTATTGCCATCTTCAGCCGGCCAAGTGATGGAAATCGCCATTAGAGAATGCAAAGATGAAGAGCTAATCCATATGCATCCATAGAGAGATTTAATTTTAGTATTGAGAGACAGCTATTGACACATACTGATTCATTTTCAAGTTAATGATGCATTAGGCAGGCTTTGCAAATCAAGACAGGACATGTGAAGACAAACCATTAGGCTGTAAATTTAAGGCACCACATACCATGTGAAGGACGACAAATATATATATATATATATATATAAATTATATTTTATTTTGATCGTGGGAAGTGGAAAGTTCAAGGTGTCAAGTTTCGAAGCTCTAGCTGTAGCCAAGTGTCCCATTGATCACTTCCAGTTGTTACTTCAATGGAGAAGACAGAAGAAAATCTTTGGAGAGATCATATATAGAAAATGAGAACGTGGGAGAAGGGAAAATTTTATATTTGGTCAATTAATGATGGCTTCAATAATGGGGCATTTGCTTATGCACAAATAAGCTTGTGAGTGAGTGTGAATCCATCTCCCACGTTCTAATTTTCTAGTTTAGATTTTTCTATATGTATACCCATAAATGAGAAATTAAGTGCTAATTAATACCCCATGTTTTTGTATAAGTAACAATCTATATAATAAAGGAGAATGGTGTTGGAGGAAAAAGAGTGTATCCAACAGCTCTCTTATGTGGCTTAATTGACGACCCATATCATTTAATTGGTAATTGGAGGAAAGAGAGTGAATTGATTGATGTAAATGGTCAAAAATTTTCAAATTAAAAAATAGAAAGTTAAAATAAAATCATTTAATTATGTAACACCGTGCCGTAGGCACGGGCAAATACTGTAACACCGTGCCGTAGGCACGTGCATCATTTAATTAAAAATAAAATCATTTAATTCTGTAACACCGTGCCGTAGGCACGAGCAAATACTGTAATACCGTGCCGTAGGCACGGGATAAATACTGTAACAACGTGCCGTAGGCACAAGACAAATACTGTAACACCGTGCCGTAGGCTCGGGCAAAAACTAGTTTATATATATAGTTACTTTTGCTTGTTGTAGTTATTGCATAGAATAGGCATATGCTATTTCTCCTACTTCCAAATGTTTCTCCAAGGATGGTAGATTTTTTTTTAAATCATTGGAAGCACCATCACCAAATCATCATTTCCGATGCTTAAGCGGAGCAGGTAAAATCTTCGACTGTTCTAGATTCTTACCAGAAATGCACTCACTGGATTTGAACCCAAGATCTTAAGGTGTGATCCTAAGCCGTACACTATCAAACCTGGTAGATATTAAACGTATGGATTCAAACCGACTTTTGGATTGGTTTAAATCGGTTTCATTATAAAAAAAATGAAAGAAGTTTGATTTCCCACATACGGATCCAAAAATTGGTTTAGAATTCTTTCGAATGATTGAAACCGAACCAATCCAATTAATGATATGTCATCTTCTTAGCGGTTTTGAACAAAAAAGGAAATTATCACTTCTCCACCCCGAAGATTGGTTTATGCATAGAAATACTCGTAAATTTTAAACAAGTTCAATTTTATATTCGAAGTTTCAGTTAATGTATTAATTTATAATTTTTAAGTGTAAATTAACATACTAACTGAAATTTTTTAGGTATAAATTAGTAAGTCAAATTGTACATAAAAATGTTAAATTAATACACGAATTGAAACTTTCGAATGAGAAGGGACGAGACAAAAAGAGATTGTATTTGGGATATATTCTTATGTCTCGATTTGAAAACAGATTGAAGGACAAAAGATGTCTGGATTTTAAAATCAAAGATCCAAATCAATTTGAGCTCAATCCAAACCTACTTCTTTAAATCGATTTGAATTTTATGCCCCCAACAGATCCAAATCGACTTTATCCACCCTTAAGTTTCTCCATCAATCTATTTAAATGGGTTCGCATGTTTTCATAATTGTACCTTCAAAGAGGTGGATAAAGGTAGGAAGGATTTTTTTGGTATCACTTTTTGTGTGATTGGTTTTTACGGAGTTGCCAAACCGAAGATCAATTCAATGAAACATAAGGCTGGGCCAGGTCGACAGAGAGACAAATTAATATTGGGCTTGTATAAAGGGCCCATTCTTTCACGGGTTCGGGTCTCACAGCCCATATTTATTCATTTATGGCAGTGACTGTAATACCCGGACCCTGTCCGTTATATTAAAAACAAGTACGAATAAAATTTTGATACCCGTTAATTGAACAGATTAGATATGAATATTGCCATCTTCAACCCATAGGAATATCAACGTTACTTGGCAATCATTGTTTCAAGAATTAAAAACAAACAAATAAACTAGTAGTCTAGTAATGGTGATTGAACAAAATAAGTTTTTTTTTTTTTTTTATAATTTTAAGAAATTAAAATAATTTGATATTTTTTTACGTGTCTATAAAATTTTATTACTCTAAGTGCTCACAACTTCATTGCACGCATGTGCTTTAATTAAAAATAATAATAATAAAATTTTTAGTCCTAAAAATTATGCTATTTTTATACTTAAGTTCTAAGAGAATTTTTTTTTTTTATATTATTAAATCATTTATAAATTTTTTCTTTTAAGTCATAATATGTTAACTCTAACGGGCCTACTGACATGGTATGACGGAACGACACGTCATCACAAGTATTACATTAGTCAGCTGCCACGTAGAATTAAGATTACAACTTCTGAAATCCAAAAAGTTGTGTTGTTTTTATACTCCAGTCCTAAAAAATTTTGTTTGTAATTAAGTCATATAACTAAATAAGTTTTTTTTTTTTTAAATCCTATAAATAAATAAGTTTTTTTCTCTTAAGTTCTAATCTGTTAATCGTAACGGACCTGTTGACGTGGCATAATAAAACAATTCTTCAGCATAAGCATTAAATCAATCAACACATACTTGTATGATTGCCAATAAAATGGCTCCCCTAGATCAACTGAAGGACAATCCTTGTTCAATTTCACCATAAAAAATTCTTATATGTTTACCACATTGTTTGTATTATTTGTCTCGATATCACTACCTTCATCCACTGTGCTCCCAAATCCTGACCTAGAAGATGACGATATTTGGATTTGCCATGTCGCTCCAGGAAAAGTCGTTTCAAGACTTCTCTTAATCAAACTACATAAAACATGGAGTTTTACTGAAACTTGCTTTCCGGGTTTTGAACCCCGTTTTTTATACTTCCGAACTTCGATTCAACCCGGTTTTTTTCATATGAACTCGAAAGGGAATATAGTATCCCATTCAATTTAAAAATATACTCATGTTATGTATCCACTGGTTTGACCCGGTTTCGCTGCGCGGGGCTCTGATCCGACCTTAGAGGATCCGGATCCGCCCCAACACAAAGATCTGCTGACTGATTTAACGCTTGTGCTGAAGTATCGTTTCGTTAGGTCACGTTGGTAGGTCCATTACAGTTAACGAATTAGGACTTAAAAGAAAAAAATTATTCACTTATAAGACTTAATTATAAACTAAAATTTCTTTTAGAACTGACGTGTAAAAACAATACAACTTTTAAGACTTCAGAAGTTGTTATCCTAATCTGACGTGGCATGTAACTGATTTATCCTTGTGTTGATGTGTCATTCCATCATGTCACGTCAGCATGTCCGTTAGAGTTAACAGATTAGGACTTAAAAGAAAAAACTTATTCACTTATAAGACTTAATAATAATTAAAAAAATTTCTTTTATGACTTAAATGTAAAAACATAACAGCTTTTATGACTACAAATGTTGTTATCCCTTAAAAACATTATGCTAATAGTAGTAAGAATCGTATTTTAAAAAAAAATATATATGAAAGAATGAAATTATTATGAAAATATTTATTTTAATGTGAATGTCCATCCATACAATTTCTATACTCCCAACTCATGATTATTGATCTCCCTACTACCTCTCACTATCTTCCAAGAGGATATTCTTTTCTTTATATTTATGAATCATTATTTTAGGTATTACAATTATAAACCTATAAAAAGAGGCTTTACCCATGTCATCACTTGAGATTGAATAAAAGATATTTCGTTATACTTTATCTCTACTTTTTCTCTCTTACATTATTGTGTATTACTTATTTTCTATTATTATTTAACACGTTATCAATACGGATCTCTATATCAAAATATTTATCTCATTTGATTGTAATATCTAACAATTATTTTGATTTGAAGGGCTGAATAGACGTATTTTCATTCGAATTATTATTCTTTTAAATTAAATATGAATGATGGATTGATATTTGTTGTAATAATCACCAAGGTTTGTGCAGATTAAAAGTGGTTATTAACAAATATTCAGTTTTAGGCCTAATTACATTATTGACTTGGCAGTTTCTGTCACACCTCAGATAATTTTAGGGTGATAAACATGGTCATGTGATTCACACATGCAGTGCATTATGTTCATGTAAGGTCTCTGTGTATGTTGACCAAGACCCTGGTCTAAGTATATAAGCATTCAGAATCATTTTTACATTTAATCAGGCACTGGAATCAATATAGCGACCATAATTTCGACATGCCGATGTAGAATGGCACTTGACTCAGCCTCTGGAATCAGAATACCAGTGACCCTGCATTATGACAAGCATTGTGGAACCGATAGACTTTTGGGGCGGATGTGGGACCCTTAGGATCGGATTGGTATCCCGTGCAGCGGATTAGGTCTAACCCATGGAGATCAAGGATATGAAAAATTTTAAATTATTTTATAGAATACTATATTCTGTTACGAGTTCGTAGGAAATAACGGGGACCAAATCGGAGTTCGGAAACTCTGGAACGGAGAAAATGAAGTTTCAGCGCTCATAGGCAGTAGTTATCGGTGTGTCGCGACGCTCGGGCTTGGGAGTCGCAACGTAAAATCTACGAATGCTCGGCGTCGCGATGCGCAAGGGTAAGTTTCACAACGCCCGAAGTTCTAAGATCTCAGTGTCGCGACGCTAGAGATTAGTGTCGCGTCGCTGTCTTGTGTAAAAAGTTATCAGAGAGTATTTTTTGTCTTTAATCTAATTCTAAACACTTCTAATTTTTCTCCAATCACTTCAATACGATTTTAACATCAAAATCATCATGAACACAAGTTATATAACAAACATACAGTATTTTAAATACATATATGTATTTCTTTGAATCAAAACATAAACCAAAATAGAATCCCACATTGAAATGACTCATGAACAATTCTAGGTCACTCAAAGGTGGTCAAATGATTCTAGAAAGGTAGACATAGCTCCAAGTTATGATCTAGAGTTCCAAAAACTCTAATTTTATGTTCCATGTCCAACATGAACATTTTGACCCAATTACAAGCATATTGTGTTTATACTTCCAAAGTATTCGTACATAATTAATTAGCCTAATTTCAACATCAAGCTATGTTATTATGTATCCAATACATAATTCATCACTATATGTCTCACTAATGATAACTCACTAATAAAAACATAGCTTTGGAGAAGATTAAACTTACATAGCAAGCTTGATTTCAATATCCAATCTTCTTCTCCTTGTTGAAATATTGTGGAGAACTTCCAAAGCTAGCAAGCTTGGTTTCAAGATCCAATCTTATTCTCCTTGTTGTTGTAGAGAATTCCCAAAACTAACAAGCTTGATTCCAAAATCCAATCTTATCCTCTTTGTTGAAATATTGTAGAGAACTTCCAAAACTTCTCTAAACACTTATTTTACTTAGGCTAATATCTATAATTCTTGCTTGTTTTAACTTTCACAAGGTTGATTAAAAACTTGCTCAAGCTTGTCTTTTATAGCAAAACTTATGTAATTTTTAATTAATAAAAGTTCTAATCAATTTTTATGTGGGCTTAATCCTATTTGTCCAAATATGTATAATTAGGTGTGATTAATCACCTTTTTCTACCACTTTGATTTAATCCAATTAAATCAAGATTTATTTTAATTAATGAATTAGTTGTATGTCTACCACTTTGATTTAATCCAATTAAATCAAGACAAAATTTAATTAATGGATTAGTTGTATGTCTAACACTTTGATTTAATCCAATTAAATCAAGTCAAATACACATATTATTACATATTTATAATTACCAAAATATCCTCCAATGGTAGAGATTTTTAAGAAATTACAACAAAGTCCTTGTGTGATTTTGGATTAATCCAATTTGGTCAAAATAAATAATTAATGTTATCCAATAACACATAATTATTTAGTTGATAATTATTGTAGGACACAGAACCTGGGCGACGCATGCTGTCCCGGGCTCGCGGCCCGGTCGGAAGTACGGAGTAGCCACGGGGGACTAAACGGAGAATAATGGAGTCGCCACCGTGGTGTGAACCAGGAAAATGAGATTTAAGGCCGCACTCACCCCTCGCAAGGGAAGACCTCAAACCGTTGGGTTCGGAATGGTCCCTTACTTATGCCACTTGTAATGACAGGATTTATGTAATAATTTAATCAGGCTTAAGTAGCACTTATTTCCAAGAGTATCATGCTTCTAAATTCACAGGTACAAAAAAAACTTATACATACATTTCACATATATCTCACATCTAAGAACACATGCCTGAAAATACCTCAAAGTAACAACGAACATACAACTTCATTCAACATATCATATTCACGAAAAACACAAGCATACATAATAACCGCACAAGCATACATGTGAGCACTTTTCCAAGTGATACGTGGAATTGTATCCCAAGTACAGACCGCATTACCGTCCATTCGGAATCGGCTACGGAATTTATGTCTGGATTTCCATCCGATATATCACAAGAAATAATACTCCAAAGTCATCATGGCATAGGTATATGAATCGTAATGCGTTAAATCAAGACTAAGGCAAATGACGCAACTAATGGAATAAACATGCTTTTCATTATTATGTGCACAAAGATAAGAATGACTATGTGTGGTTCCATAAAAAAATCACCTAAGAAACAATTATACATGGCATGTGATGAATATGTCTCAGTTCAGTGTGTTCGCGTTCGTGTAGCGTTCGTAAACGCGTTCGAACGGTAAACAGAAGGTTCGCGTTCGTATGGCGTTTGATAACGCGTTCGAACGGAAATGAAACAGAATGCTCACGTTCGTATGGCGTTTGTTAACGCGTTTGAACGGAAATGAAACAGAATGCTCACGTTGTATGGCGTTCGTGAACGCGTTCGAACGGAAATGAAACAGAATACTCACATTCGTATGGCGTTTGTTAACGCGTTTGAACGGAAATGAAACAGAATGCTCACGTTTGTATGGCGTTCGTGAACGCGTTCGAACGGAAATGAAACAGAATACTCACGTTCGTATGGCATTTATGAACGCGTTCGAACAGAAATGAGACCTGATGCATGATAAGGCAAAATGCATACGCGTTCGAGTTGCGTTCGTAAACGCGTTCGAACGGGAACAGACCTGATGCATGAAATGAGACGCGATACATAAACAACAAAATAAAGGGGCGCGGCGAAGTACTGCCGTAAAGGTGGCCTTTTGAGGCTCTTGGTCTCTCAAAGAGAGGACCTTTAGACCAACATACTAAGCCCATGCGCGTCACATCACAACACATGAAATAAAGACAATAAAAGTGTAGGACTTCGTATGCCCAATTGAACGTACATTCAACCCAAACACACTTCGTCCAGCGCGGCGAAGTAGTGTCACAAAGGTGGCCTTTTAGGCTCTTCGTCTCTCAAATAGAGGACCTTTGGACTAACTCACTAAGCCCATGCGCTCGATTGCATCATACATACAAAATAAAGCCAATCATATCAAAACTAAGTATGCCCGATTGAACACATCTTACATCCAATCCGAACACACATCAACCGGCGCGGTAAAGCATCGTGGTAAAGGGTTTTAACCCCTCCCCATAAGGGATCTTTCATTCCACTTACTAAGCCCATGCGCTTGATTGAACCATGCATAAGAAGATAAAGACAATCATATCAAACTAAGTATGCCCGATTGAACGTATCTTGCATCCAACCGAACACACATCAACCGGCGCGGCAAAGCATCGTGGTAAAGGGCTTTAGCCCCTCCCCATAGGGGATCTTTCATTCCACTTACTAAGCCCATGCGCTCGATTGAATCATGCATAAATAAACAACATACAGAATTCAAGTGACGAAAAATAAATAAACAAAAGCAACACAAAACAAAAGAGGGTGCCGTTTACTCAAGCGGTACGTGGAGTTGTGTCCCGAGTACAGATCATATTACCGTCCATTCGGAATCGGCTATGAAATTTATGTCCGGGTTTCCATCTGATATACCGCGAGAGTTGACACGTCTCTCATTTTATTCCACAGCCACAACATACTACATCTCATAATTCATGCATATTTATTTACTCAAAGGCCACAACATGCAACACGACAATCACACAAGCAATATTTAAGAAATAGTACAAAAGCGAGTGTGAAAGATACCCTCAGGTCTAACCTTTTAGCCAACTTTCAGGCTTGCGTTTCACGGACGTCGGAAGGGTACAGCTCCTCAACTTCTCTGGTTCACTAGTTCAGCGTCCTAGCTCACTGCTTTGCTGTTTGTACTCCGTTCTGCTACTGTTCGGCCTCTGTTTTGCTGCTCACTGTTCAGGTCACCTGTTTTGACGTTTCCACGGACTGTTCCGAGTTTTTGTGTGGGTTCTTCGTGCAGTTGTGTGTGATTATTTTAAAGTTTATGATGCAGTTTTTATGTTACTGTTTTTAAGGTTTTTTAGGGAATGTTTTAAGTGTATTTTGCTGCTGTTTTAGGGGTTAAATTACTGCTGTTTGGGCGTGATTTAGGGACTGGTTTGGGTCAGTTTCGGTGGGAAGGGGGTTGCTGTTCGGGGGTACTTTAGTGGCTGTTTGGGGCGTGTTTGGGCTGTCGTTGGGGGTATATTTTTCGGTGATGTGTGGAGGCTTAGGGGGTTGCTATTTTCGGTGGTGATTAAGAGTTGTTTTGGTGCTTGGAGGGGGTGTGAATGGATATTGTATTTTCGGTAATATGAGAGTGTTTGAGGGCTTGTTGTTTTCGGTAATGTGAGAGTGGGGGTGAAGAGAGTTGTTTGTTATTATGTGTATGAGCTAGGGGTTGAAAATTCTTTTCTTCTTTTTGTTTGTGATTTTCGTGAACTAGGAGGGCCAATGCCTTGGAGAGGTGTGGTTTATATAGAGAAAGGCTAGGGCTTCATCTTGCCTCACAAGGAATGGATTTTGGCATTAAAAGGAGGATTTGATTTGGTGTTGAGCAAGGAAAGTCAAAGATTAAGGGGGGGACAAATCTTGGCTAGAATAGGAAGTCAATATCTTTAATTTGTTATGATTGATTTTAATTAGGCATGACATCTTTTTAATTTAGTTTGTGATTTGTTTAGTTAGGAAGTTAGTATATTTGATTTATCTTAATTAGGTATGATTATATTTTATGTTTTATTTAATTGGTAAATGATTTAAATATTTTATTTAATGTTTAATGTTTAATTTAATTAAATTGGGATGTGTTTTATGGGCTTTGGAGAGCTAAATGGGCTGGGGTGCGAGGCTAGCAGCAACAAAACCAGAAACACCGACGGCGAACGCCAATTCGAACGCTACATGAACGTCCGCAATCTGCCTGACGTTCGAACGAAGTAACGAACGCAGCACTAACGAAGACAGTGAGCTTGTGAAATGAACTTGATGACGTACTTATTTCGAATTTCCCCTTCCGACCTCCGTTCCCGCAATATCCTTAGCTAAAAAGGTAGTGCCTCCAACTGAGACTCATCATCGGGTTTCACATGTGAAAATGCAATGCCTTCAGTCGCTCCCACTTTGATGGGACTTGTGCAGTGTGTGGCTTTGAACAATCCTATCAAAGTTATGCAATGCATTTTCACTTACCTGGCTCGGCTGCTGCCTCGTGCTGAGTTGGTGCTGCAGCGGACCTCGATCCTGGGACGCATCCCAATAACTGCATCTGACAACGGGGGCACCTCGACCCAATACCGCTGACAATAAGGACCTCGCCCTCGAACTGATGATGTAGTGGGTACCTGACCCTGGGCACCTCGACCCGGAACTACAATTGACAACGGGGGCACCTCGACCCTTGGCACCTCGACCCAACACCGCTGACTATAGAGACCTCGCCCTCGAACTGATGATGTAGTGGGTACCTCGACCCTGGGCACCTCGACCCGGAACTACAACTGACAACGGGGGCACCTCGACCTGGGCACCTCGACCCAACACCGCTGACTATAGGGACCTCGCCCTCGAACTGATGATGTGGAGTGGTACCTCAGACCCTGGGCACCTCGGACCCGGAACTACAACTGACAACGGGGGCACCTCGACCCTGGGTACCTCGACGCAAC
Source organism: Zanthoxylum bungeanum (assembly GCA_019454045.1). NCBI lineage: Eukaryota > Viridiplantae > Streptophyta > Magnoliopsida > Sapindales > Rutaceae > Zanthoxylum > Zanthoxylum bungeanum. The sequence continues at coordinate 173,748 of SKCR01007188.1, forward strand.
ACCGCTGACTATAGGGACCTCGCCCTCGAACTGACATGATATGGGCTTCGCCCCCAAGATGATATGGGCCTCGCCCCCTTGGGACTCATCCCAAAACTGAAATTGCGTTGACGCTGCTTGGCTCATTTCGCCACTTTCTCCTTTCTTCGAACCTGCGACACAAAACAAAAACAAACACGAAGAATGCATGTTACTTGTAGCATGGATGATTTTTCTTACCGTTGGGTGGGTTAGGTCTTCTGCTAATTCCCGTGGTGACTGCTCGGTCTTTTCTTCTCCCTCATGCGAGTATTGCTTCAATTTGTCTACTCCCCTCCAAGTCTGATAGCTTCATGTTGTGATATTTTTTTATATCGTACCGCAAGTGTACGGTGTCAAGTTTTAGTATAAATGAGTTTAGAGTGTCGAACCCACAGGGATTGCGTTAACTCGCACTAAGTACTACAATTGATAATCCTAACTTTATTTAGAAAATAATTAAAGATTTTTATAAATAATAAATATAAAAATAAAAATAATTATATAGGAGGAACTAATACGATAGAGATTCTGGATCCTGATTTCACCTAGCTGTCACCTATGTATTTGTTATGCCAATTAATCTTTGTTCAGTTATATTATTTATAAGTCAAGATCCTAAAATATTCACTCCCTCTCTCGAGTGCCGAGTGAAAATATTATCAACTATAGACTTCGATATCTCTATAAAAATCCAATAGTTAACAACTCATTACGATTTGTGATTCTATGTTAACGACTTCAAAGGACTACAGATTCTCTCGAACTCTATAAAATCCTAGGTTATATTCTCTAGATCTATTCAAAATCCCCTCTCTCGAGTGATAGATTCTAAACATTCATCATCTCAAATTGTGGCCAGCAATCAAGAAGCATTAAACTCAAAAGAATATAAATAATTAATAAAACTTCATTACAAAACTGATAAACAAAATACAAGGTTCAGCATAGATTACAATCGTTCTCCAAATTAAGGAGTAAATTCATGACAAAAGATAAAACAATAAATAATCAAGCCACGAATCTAATGGAAATCATTAGAGTTTTAAGAAAGAAATAAGAAGATAAAACCCGAATTGAATCTCTTCCTCTCCGGATATTACAGCCTTTGTCTCTTCTTGTCGCTCTTCAATCCTCTCCTTGGATCTCTAAAAATATTTATTTCTGTGTTTTGTGCTCTGTATTAGCCTCCATTTAAGTGTTGGATGTAATGTTATATTTATAGTTGAGGCTGGGAGTCTTTGGGTGTCATTAGGATTATTAAAAACCCTAAAAAGTGAATCCTGGAACGCGTCCCGCAGCTTTTGTAAGGGGGCGCCGCGGCGCCAAATCGTCGGGAAATTGTATGGGTAGGAGGCGCCGCGGCGCCTTTGTTTAATTAAGCACTGGCGCCGCGGCGCCTCAATTGCTTTTGCTAATGGCGCCGTGCGCCATTAATATTTCTTTCAATTTAACATTGGCGCCATGGCGCCATGCTTATGCATGTAAGGGCGCCATGGCGCTTTGTTAATTCAATGGTTTCATGGCGCCTTGGCGCTATTGTGTATGGAATATGTGTGAGCATGGGCGCCAAGGCGCCTTTTGATTCGTCAAAGCTCCTATGCTCGTCTTGTGTTCCCGAAACTTCCCAAAACACGTGCAATTATTCCCCGATCCATATATTAATGCTCCTACAAATAAAACATAAAATAAATTATAAATCATAAATATCTCGAATTATAACAAAATAATAAGCTGAGAATGCCATAATAAGTGGGTATAAACCACACTTATCAAACCCCCCAAACTTAAGGTTTTGCTAGTCCCGAGCAAAAGATAAAAATAAAAACTAAATTCAAATAACAAATAAAAATTACTAAATTAACTAAGCCACTTTCGTAGGGATCACGATTGCATTTAGCATATGCAACAAGCCTTTAAACCCCTAGGCGGCCCTAGTGGACGAGTTATAGTCTCGTGAGGGCTTACAGCGACGACACCCACAAACGTCATTCACACACAATCATGCAAAAATATAAAAAATAACCAAAGATAGTCCCGATAGTTGCACATAAAATTTTCCTCAAAGAAAGCTTATAAATGAAATCAAGAATCTTCAAAGTACGCAATTGCAACTCGAATCCAAATTCTCGAATAAATTATCTAAGCTAGACTCAAGGTGTGTGTGTGTGTAAAGTTCATTCACAGCTTTGATCTTAAGTAAGCCTAACTCAATGATTTCGTTTAAAAATTAGAATCGATGGGTCAAACCAACCTAGATATCTCAATTATGCTCTGTAATTGCCTTATTTGTGTTCGGTATGGTATGGTTTTTTCTTTTATTTTCTTGTCTCTTTTTTTCTTTTCTCATTTTTTTGCACTTTTTTTTCAACTCACCTACCCTTTAAGGTAGCATTTCTCCTCATGGTGGTCCTAATACTCGCCCATGGGTAGCTTCACGCTTATCGGTTATAGGTGGTTTATTTTCTTTCTTTAGAGACATTTTTTCTTTTAGCTATACCATACTTCATAACACTAGCAAATCAAGATAGATATCTAAGCAAACGGTCATTCATCGACATGCAATTTCTTCAACTAGTCACATTGTCAACTACTTAAGTTTTACTGCTAAAAACCTATTTTTAAGTGCTTACGAGTCTAACATAGATCAATTATTCAAGGCATCAGATAAAAGTAAATTAGGCACTTATCGTTTCTAAAATTTCACCCATAAACAAACAATATTATCACAAGATTTATGCTTTACTATCAAATACTAAAACAATTTTTTTTTTTTTTATAAATTAATAAACAACTAATTAGCAAGTAAACAACATGCACACACCCCCAAACTTAAAATTTGCATTGTCCTCAATGTAAGATAAATATCAAGAGCAAGAGTGAGGAACAACACTACCGTGCATGGAGTTGATCAGACTCTTGCTGGTTGGAATTTGGTTGCGCGGGTGTTGTGTGTCTTGTGCTACCTGCATAAATAACATGCAAATAATAAATAGCACACAATAAAATAAAATAAAATAAAATAAAAAGTAAAGAAAATAATAATAAAAGAAATGCAAGGGTTGCCTCCCCGCTAGCGCTAAGTTTAACGTCTTCAGCCAGACGCAACCACCCAAATGGTTATGGTGGCTTAAAAGTAGTGAACCGGGTAATCTCATCTGTTTTTTCTTCTTTGGTATCCACCGGTTCTTATGACATGAAAAAGATAGCTTGGCAGGCTGTGGTGATTTATCCATAGATGGTCCCCCAGGATATGTAGATTTCCCTTCAATTGGAAATTCTGGACTGCACATTCGGCAAAATTGGCTCGGTTTTCTTTTTAATCTTCCAGGAATTATCTCTAAGTGAGAACTGGCCTTTCTTTTCCTCTTTTTACGGCCCTTTGGGAGTGGTTTCGAGTTTAGCTGCAGAGAATTTTCCTTTATGCATGGCTGCATTATGCTCATAGGCTGTTGAAATACTGATTCACCCTGTCTGGTTTCAACTCCCTTTTTCTACTGTATCTATCATGACAGTCTGCATCACCTTGAGAACTCGGCATGGCTCTGAAAACACTGAAGGTGATTTCTTCATATTGACCTCTCATTATCAATTCACCTTTGTTCTCTTCTTCTGTTACTGTTTCCTCCTGAAATACCATTTCATTTTCTTTACTTTACTGCCTAAGTCCTGAGAGGTGTCTTTAAACTCTTTTCCGCTCCTACAGGTTATAATTTGACATTGCTCATTGGGGTTGACTTCAGTATCACTCGGAAAATCCCATGTCTGTTGATTGGCCATGGAAGAAGCAAGCAACTCAATTTTTGCTTCTAAAGATTTCATATTTGCCTCTATATTGCCCATTCGTGTTTCGATATTATCCAGCATTGACTCATTCTTCTCAAACCTCTCTGAAGCTGTAGCTACAAACGTGATCATGAGGTCTTCTAAGGAAGGTTTCTGCTCAACTTTTGGATAATTGAAGCCATGAGGAGGTTGCAAAATGTTCTCCATATCAGCATATGAAAAATTCGGATGATAATAATTAAGCATATGACTGCCTCTACAGTTGTTGAAGTTCCAATTGTTCACATACTGTACTTGTTCAAATCCTGCTCCTCTGTTGGATAAAAACATTCCATTAGCAGAAACAGCTTCAATAGACGGTTGACTCATTTGATTTATCAATACTGCTAGATGAGTCGTGAAGGACGATACTTCAGCTATCAGTGCACTAACAGGATCTGCCATTGGTTCTTTTCAAACTCACCTCGTAAGAAAAAAATAAAACAAAAATAAAATAAAATCAAATAAAAAAAAATAATAACAAAATAAAAATAAAACTTAAGACAAAATAAAGGAATAAAATATAAAATTAAAATTAAAAATTAAAATTAAAATAAATTCTAAATTAAAGCTAAAATTACTTGGTAGTAGTATTAATGTGAATTAAACAAACAATCCCCGGCAACGGCGCCAAAAACTTGTTGTGATATTTTTTTATATCGTACCGCAAGTGTACGGTGTCAAGTTTTAGTATAAATGAGTTTAGAGTGTCGAACCCACAGGGATTGCGTTAACTCGCACTAAGTACTACAATTGATAATCCTAACTTTATTTAGAAACAATTAATAAAGATTTTTATAATAATAAATATAAAAATAAAAATAATATATAGGAGGAACTAATACGATAGAGATTCTGGATCCTGATTTCACCTAGCTGTCCCTATGTATTTGTTATGCCAATTAATCTTTGTTCAGTTATATTATTTATAAGTCAAGATCCTAAAATATTCACTCCCTCTCTCGAGTGCCGAGTGAAAATATTATCAACTATAGACTTCGATATCTCTATAAAAATCCAATAGTTAACAACTCATTACGATTTGTGATTCTATGTTAACGACTTCAAAGGACTACAGATTCTCTCGAACTCTATAAAATCCTAGGTTATATTCTCTAGATCTATTCAAAATCCCCTCTCTCGAGTGATAGATTCTAAACATTCATCATCTCAATTGTGGCCAGCAATCAAGAAGCATTAAACTCAAAAGAATATAAATAATTAATAAAACTTCATACAAAACTGATAAACAAAATACAAGGTTCAAGCATAGATTACAATCGTTCTCCAAAATTAAGGAGTAAATTCATGACAAAAGATAAAACAATAATAATCAAGCCACGAATCTAATGGAAATCATTAGAGTTTTAAGAAAGAAATAAGAAGATAAAACCCGAATTGAATCTCTTCCTCTCCGGATATTACAGCCTTTGTCCTCTCTTGTCGCTCTTCAATCCTCTCCTTGGATCTCTAAAAATATTTATTTCTGTGTTTTGTGCTCTGTATTAGCCTCCTTTGAGTGTTGGATGTAATGTTATATTTATAGTTGAGGCTGGGAGTCTTTGGGTCATTAGGATTATTAAAAACCCTAAAAAGTTAATCCTGGAACGCGTCCCGCAGCTTTGTAAAGGGGCGCCGCGGCGCCAAATCGTCGGGAAATTGTATAGGTAGGAGGCGCCGCGGCGCCTTTGTTTAATTAAGCAACTGGCGCCGCGGCGCCTCAATTGCTTTTGGCAATGGCGCCGTGGCGCCATTAATATTTCTTCAATTTAACTTGGCGCCATGGCGCCAATGCTTATGCATGTAAGTGGCGCCATGGCGCCTTTGTTAAATTCAATGTTTTCCAATGGTGCCTTGGCGCTATGTGTTGTGTATGTATATGTGAGCATGGGCGTCAATGCGCCTTTTGATTCGTCAAAGCTCTTGCTCGTCTTGTGTTCCCGAAACTTCCCAAAACACGTGCAATTATTCCCCGATCCATATATTAATGCTCCTACAAATAAAACATAAAATAATTATAAATCATATTAATATCTCGAATTATAACAAAATAATAAGCTAGAATGCCATAATAAGTGGGTATAAACCACACTTATCACTTCACTGCTCCATTTTCCCCTTACCTTCTGCACTATGTAAGTCCTTCCCAGTTTGGTCTGAATTTGCTCTCGGATCTATCGTCGACGGCCTCGACTGCTTAAGTACCAAATCACCCTTTCTGATCTTGGTAGGACGTACTTTTTCTTGTTGAATGCTCGGGCGAGTCTCTTCTGATACACTGCATGTGATACAAAGACTTCGTTCTCTTCTCATCCAATAGTGCTAACTGATCAAACCTCTGTGCGGCCCAATCCTTGTCGGTAATTCTGCCTCTTTCAATACCCTCATAGACTGTATCTCCACTTCTACCGTCAATACTGCTTCCATTCCATAGACCAAAGAGTAAGGTGTGGCCCCTGTTGCTGTTCTTACTGATGTTCTGTACCCCCATAGAGCATATGGTAGTTTCTCGGCCCAATCTCTGCAATTTTCTATCATCTTGGCTAAAATTGTCTTTATAGTCTTGTTGGCTGCCTCAACTGCCCCATTTGCCTGCGGCCTGTACGGTGATGACTTGTGGTGGCCTATCCCATACCTCTGTAACATTGCCTTCGTCTCTCCTTGAAACTGGACCCCGTTGTCTGTCACTACATGATGCGACATACCATACCGACAAATGAGGTTCCGAGCTATAAACTTTGCCATCTGTTTTGCTGTAACATTACGGAATGATTCGGCTTCCACCCACTTCGAGAAGTAATCTACTGCCACTACTATGAAGCGATGCCCATTTGACGCATTCGGTCGAATTTCTCCAATCATATCAATTCCCCATGCTGAGAAAGGCCACGGCTCTGACAGCCCGTGTAACTCTGTGTGCGGTAAGTGATTCAAATTACCATGTGCTTGACAGTCATGACAGTGCTTCACCATCTTCGCGCAATCTGTTTCCATGGTTGACCAATAAAAAGCTTGTCTCACAATCTTGCGGGACAAATTCAACCCGTTCATGTGCGGACCACATACCCCGGCGTGTATTTCTTCCATTACATGCTGAGCTTCTTCTTCTCTCAAACACTTCAACTGAATACCGTTTACCTTCCTCTTGTACAGTTCCCCTTTTAAGATCACATACTGGGAAGCCAACTTCTGAATGGCTATTCTGTCTTTTCTGCCTGCCCCTTCCGGGAGTTCACCATATTCCAGATACCTCTGAATGTCATAATACCAAGGTTTACCGTCGTCGAACTCAACTCCCAGAATTATTTCTATCTCATAAACAGGTCTGCTCGCTGTTGTCAGTATCAACGGTCTCATCACTAACTTTTCTGGATTTTCCCAAGTTGCTACAAGTGTAGCCAATGCATCTGCCATTTGATTCTATTCTCTTGGTAAATACTGAAACTTACACTCGGGGATAACCTTGTGCCAACTTTCTGAGGTGAAAAATGTAAGGTTTCAAACGTTCTTCTTTCAATTCCCATTCTCCTCGCATCTGCTGGACTACCAACATAGAATCTCCATATACTTCCACACTCCCGGCCTTCAAGGCTATAATGCTGTCAAACCAAAAGCACATGCTTCATACTCGGCCATGTTATTAGTCACTCTGAATGTCAACCTCTTGGCCAAAGGCAAAGTCTCCCCTTCGGGGGTCACTATCACGATTCCAATTCCAGCTCCATTGTAATTCACTGCTCCGTCAAAATACATCTTCCATCTCTGAACTTTTATCGCTTGGATCTCTTCATATGGAAATTCAAACTTATACTGATCCCCCTCAACATGTTGCATTGCCAGAAACTCTGCTACTGCTCGCCCTTTGATCACTTTGGAGGTGAGATATTCAATGTCAAACTCTGTCAGCAATACCAACCATCTGCCCAACTTTCCCACTAGCGAAGGCACCGAATGAAGATATTTCAGAGGATTTTCCTTGGCCACTACCTGGATCTTGTATGACTGGAAGTAATGCCGCAATTTTCTGGAAGCCCATACCACTGCAAGATAGATCTTCTCAACTTCTTGATACCGAGCCTCACACGAGAGCATCTTCTTACTCAGATTGTAAACTGCATGTTCTACCCCTGTCTCATCTGCCTGTACCATCATTGCCCCTAGTGCTTCTGATTCTATAGCCAAATACAATACCAAAGGTCTGCCCGGTCTCGGAGGTTTCAATAGATGAGGCTTTACCAAGTACTCCCTGATCTTGTCGAAGGCTGTCTGACACTGTTCATTCCATCTCACTGGCTGATCTTTTCTCAACAGTTTGAAGATAGGCTCACATACTGATGTCAACTTGGCGATGAATCGACTGATGTACTGAATCTTTCCCAAGAATGCCCTGACTTCTTTTTCTGTCTTCGGTGCAGGCATTTCTGTGATTGCCTTGATCTTCTCGGAGTCTACCTCTATTCCGCCCATTCCTACTCTATGACCAAACAATTTTCCTGATGTCACCCCAAACACACATTTCTTGGGATTAAGCCGCATGTTATATCTGTCAACTCTCTGAAGGAACCTTTCCAGTGCTTCAATATGCCCAACTCTTGTCTCTGATTTCACCATCATGTCATCCACATACACCTCAATCTCTTTGTGCATTAAGTCGTGGAAAAGTGTAGTGGCCATCCGCTGATAGGTAGCCCCCGCATTCTTAAGCCCAAACGGCATAACCTTGTAACAATAAGTACCCCACTCGGTAACAAATGCAGTCTTTTGTTTATCTTCTTCGGCCATGAGAACCTAATTGTAACCTGAAAACCCGTCTGCAAATGAATACATAGCAGATAAAGCCGCGCTATCAACCAGAACATCTATATGCGGCAAAGGAAAATCATTTTTCGGACAAGCTTTGTTGAGATCTCTGTAGTCTACACACATTCTGACCTTCCCATCTTTCTTTGGTACCAGCACTATATTAGCCAACCACTCTGGATATTTTACTACTTCCAGGAACCCCACATCTATCTGTTTCTTAACTTCCTCTCTGACTTTCTCAGCCCATTCTGGTCTCATCCGTCGGAGTTTCTGTTTTACTGGCCTCATATTCGGATAAGTTGGTATTGTGTGCTGGGCAATGTCTCTGTCTACCCCAAGCATGTCCTCATAGGACCAAGCAAATACTTTGGCGTATCTGACCAACACTTCTTCTAGTTTCTCCCTCTCTTCAGAGGTAACTTCACTTGCAATCAGAATTTCCTTGGGGTTCTCAAGCGTACCCAAGTTAAATGCAGTAGTTCTGGCCGAACTGATATCAAATATGCTTGATTCGTGCAGAGTAAATGGAAATGACTCAGGCAAGTAAGCAAAAGAAATGTCTTTATTATTGGATAATATGGAAGTACATTCAAAAAAATCAGGAAGGTAAATGTCTTCATCATCTATAGACACTTCTTCCCCTGCAATCAGGCTTCCTCAGGCTTTTCATCCTCTCCCAGAGTCAGGCTCTCCAACTTCATCAACTCTTCTTCCCAATTCTTTACTTCCACAGCTTCTTTAACCAGCGGTTTCTCACCCAACAAATCCTGGAAGATCTCAAATCCCGGTACCACAATTCCATTAACTTCCACAGGTTCAGGCTCCCCTTGATATCCTGAAGCTTTCACAAAACATTCCATCAGTTTCAGGCCCTTTTTCTTGACCTTTGGTTTTTCTTCATCAGACTTATACCCCAAACCTTTCCGAGTGGTCTGTCCTCTGAAATCTAGCAATTTTGAACCTTCACCCAGTTCAAACTTCATTTTCTCCATAATCCTAGCCACCCTAGGATCCACCCATTCCTCAAAAGTAGCTGACACCTGAAACCTTGTGAAAGGTTGTATCTCCAAGGCAGCCACGGCATTATCTACCTCAACCCAGATAGTAACAACTTCTCCCTCATACGGGAACTTGATCATCTGATGCAAAGTGGAAGGCACGCCCCCAAGTTTGTGAAACCAAGGCCTTCCCAACAATAAGGCAAAAGTGGCTGGGATGTCCAGCATTGTGAACTCAACCTCATCTTCAATCGGTCCTACCTTGACCATAGCCACAAAGGTACCCTCAACTCCCCTTTTACTATCATCATAAGCCTTAATAGTCATACTGGAGGGGTCCAAGTCTGTTTCTTTCATACCCAATCTCGCCAGAATTTTCAGCGGACACACATTGATGGACGAACCGTCATCCACCATCACACATGAAGTTTTCTTGCCCCTCACTTCGGCCCTGATAAATAGAGGCCTATTATGATTTCTCCCCTCCGGCGGGAGTTCATCCTCAGAAAAAGATATATGCAAAGCTTCTTTCTGAACTGACCCAACAAACATTGCAGGGTTGGCGTCTTCCGGTACCACAATTTTGCTCAAGGCCTCAACCATGGCCTGCCTATGCTCTCGAGAAGCACATAACAGTTCCCAAATACTCATTTGTGCTCTAGTCTTCCTCAATTGCTTCAGCACTATATCCCCATCAGTATTTTCTGCAGTCTCAACCACTTCCCTACCAGCTGTCAAAACTCCTTTACCCTTCTCCGCCATATCATTGTAAAAGCGACCGCTACGCGTCATTCCCCTTACTTCTTCCTCATCACTGCTAGAGAAATCAAGCCAAAAGCTTTTCCCCTGCTCTGTCTCATCTTCACTAGTACTATCCCAGATTCTAAGGCAAAAGGCTTGAGGGTGGAAGGATTTTAGGACAAGGTCTTCTGGGAGGCCAGAATTGATCATATAGGCTGGTGGTGGTACGGCGTGGTAATTGGGTAATGGGTTTCTGTGTGTGTCAGGCTGTTCTGTTCCCGGGTCAGGTATTTTCTTGGAGTCTATCAGGTCTTGGATTTCATGGCGGAGTCGGGCGTAATTGTTAGTGTCATGGCCCTTTTGTTGGTGAAAGTGACAGTAAATGTTTAGGTGATAATGTGATGGTAGGGGATTGGGTAATGGTTTGGCTTCCAAGGGTTTTAAGAGCCCTTGCCTCTTCAGTTTCTCTAGCACCTTGGACAGGGGTCTTCCCAAGTTGGAAAACTGTCGGTTCCGGATAGCGGCAATCTCAGCAGAAACAGGTTTTGTTCCCGATGTTCCCCCAATGGGCCTCCTGTTCAGACCATAGAATTTTCTATTCTCGGCCTCTTCTTCCTCAATATCCATGACAGTTTCCCTCAACTGCCGAAAATCAGTAATCATAGAGGTCATCCTCCTCAGCTTCCCATAGATGGAGGGCTTGGTGCCCTTGATAATCATCTTGATCTGATCCTTCTCCGAAGGCCTAGTCTGCATCTTCAATAAGTGACCTCTCCATCGGTCCACATACTCTTTAACACTCTCCTCCGATTTTTGCTTGACATTCTCCAGATCGCGGAGTGACAGATCGATCTCTAGATTAGTGACATACTGCTTCAGGAAACATCAGCTAACTCCCTCCAGTATTCCTTCACTTTCTTCTCCAAACTGTGGTACCACACACACCACGGAGCTCCCTCGAGCGACATTCTAAACATTTTCTGCACTTGGCGCTGAGACAGGCCAACTGAACTCATGACTGATACAAACTGTCGGAGATGCACCCTTGGATCCCCATTCCCGTTAAACTTAGCCATATCAGGCATCTTGAACTGTGCCGGCAACTGTTCCTCGAAAGTCAGTGTGTCATAATCCAGCAGATCCTCATTCTTACCCCTCATCTTGCGGGTAACCGACTCAACCTGATCACGGAGTTTCTGTAACTCTGCCTGAGATCCAGATACTCTGCCTGCTGCATACTCTGCCATATCATCATCAAAAGCGGGGGTATCATCCCCCAATCTGTTCGGAGATTCCTCTTGCCTCACATCCTGACCGGCGTAAACACACACGTATAACGCAAGCGTACGTATCGTTCAAGTAGTATAAAAAATATCGATCCCACGAGGACTTAAAACCTTAGTTATTAATTTTATGAGGTTAAATGATTACTAGTATCTAACAGGTTGTTTAATTGATTTGAAATAGCGACGATTCTAAATTTAAATAAAATAAAATTGTTTGAAGGTAGATTTTAAGAAAATTCAATATTAAAACTATCTAGGGTTGTGATTTATTCCAATATTATTTAAAGATAAAGTGGTTATTTTATAATTGGGTAATATATTGATTTATTAACCTAGATCACTAATTTATGTAACAGCCTCTTCCGATGGTCAATTACAAATACCTAGTATAATCCAATTGAACCATATGTCTATGTCAACCAAATTACCTAGATTCATTATGATTAAGTTCCAATTATGGCTACCCCCGCCCGACAGGTATATTCTATCCTGTAAGGAAATATTGAAAGGGTTATCTATCCTTAAGGAAGATCGTGGGCTATTGAGTCTAAGGTCTTAAACTTAAAATCCATATGTCTAGTTCATTTTAAGTTTACCTAATCAATTTAATTAATGGCCAGTTAATTAAAGAGCATTAAGATTAAGACTCAATAAATAAATCTTTATATTACCCAAATTATAATCTAACCCTTATAAACCCGTGACATTGATTTCATCACAACCCTAGATATTAACTTAGTTATGACACATAGCTAGGGCTGGAAAAAAACTTGAAAATAAAAGACATAAACTGCTGAAAAGTAATTGCGGTAAAATAAATACTGAAAAGTAAAAATACAATAAAAATGAAATGCTAAGGTAAAAGGAATTACTTTTACTATTACTAATTTAGATATCTCACAATAAAATAATATATAAACTTGTGATATTATTTAATCAACCGACCAATCTGGCGGTATCCTGATTAAGTCAAATTAAGTCCAACCAGCCATATAGGCGGTAATATTTGTCCATAATCCAGCCATAAAGGCGGTACCAAAATAAATTTACCAACCGACCAATCTGGCGGTATCCTTGATTAATCAGGTTCAAACCAACAGAAAATAAATTTACCAACCGACCAATATAGCGGTTTCCTTTATTAAGTCAGGTTCAAACCAGATTAAATTAAATTGCCAACCGACCAATATAGCGGTATCCTTTATTAATCAGTATTTTAAATAATAAATATATCATTTTTAAGGGAGATTAATCTAAATAGCAATAGTAAAATAATTACCTTTCACCTTAGCATAGGAAGTTACCTCCTCATAGTGAATAGTAAAAACTGTAAAATAAGAAAGTAAATTACTATTATTAAAAAAGTAATTAAAATATTACAAAAGTAAAAACTAAAAATTAAAACGAAACTTAGAGAGAGAAGAATTCCTATTTACATCAAATAAGAGAGAGGGAATGGTACACTGAAATCAGAAATTTCGAGCTCTATTTATAGGCGCGAGTAAGGTTCCAGCGTCGCGACGCCAGAGGGTTCAGCGTCGCGACGCTGGGTACAGTGAAACGTGGCCCATGGACAGCTTGACACGTAGCGATTCGGATAAGAGGATAAGGTTGACACGTGTAATGGCGGCTGGAACTCAATTATGAAGCTGACGTCATTGATGACGTGGCACTGTTCATGACGTCATTGGTGACGTGGCACTGTTCATGTCGTCATTGGCGACGTCATGATGATGTGGCGTGCGCACGTTAGCGGATCTTCTGTGGTGGTGACACGTGGCACGGCGCATGTTAGCAAAGTCAAACTTCTCAAATTCTGACCAGTTGACCAGGCGCATGTTAGCAGATTCGGCGTATGTTGGGAGTCGCGACGCTGAAGGTCTTGGCGTCGCGACGCGGAAAAGACTAAAATATCCCTGTCGACGCATTTTTGTCCGGTTTTGCCCTAAATTGCCTCCAGTGCTATCCAAATTTTATTTATCTGCAAAATAACAACAAAACACATCAAAACGTTCATAAATCTCGAGAAACAATACAAAACATTAGGTCAAATGAGTGAGAAATAGTGATATAAATACCACTTATCACATCCCCAGAATTAACCCCGGCACGAGACCCAGCTATACCAGCCATAACAGTAGTCAAAGCCTGCAACTGTTCAGTGATCTTGGCGAGACCGTTCTCTAACTGATCCATACGGGACACCTCATTATCGGATTCACTCATACTTGTTCTTTTAGTGAGTCTTGTCCTTCTCTACCCAAACGGTATCTATGATGTATTTTGAGACATAGATAGTGTTAACATGATATATGTATATATGAGGTGCATGAGATGCATGTAACATATATAACATACTAAATCAATTATAACTCTCAAACAAATCGGCCCGTTATCATTTTAGAATCTTTCGGGCTAATTGTCATAGGAGTGAACCCATCCCAGTTTAAATGGCCCAATGAGTTCACATCTCATGACAAAGTGCCCGACTAAATCCAAATGGTAACGTTCCGAACACAATCACAAAGTGGCCCAGCAATCGCTTAGAAGCCTTTGGCCCAATAGTCATGAAATACGTTCTTGTCCCAGTTTAAATGGCCCAACAAGCCCATATCCCATGATAAATGGTCCAAATGGATCTAACGGCGATGTTCCAAACACAAACATAGAAGAAAGATGATGCAAACAGACATAATAATTTCTACATAATGGCTTATCAACATTTCAGAAGCCTTTGGCCTAATAGTCATAAGTGCGAACTTGCCCCAGTTTAAATGGCCCAGCAAGCCCGTATTTCTGACAATAGTCCAACTGCATCCAAATGAGGATGGTCCACAAGCACATATTCAAGGAAATAATTGTTACTTTAGCCAACCCGGTCTATGGGTGGGTTAGCAATAGTATAGACAAAGGCTCTCACCGGCGAAGGATGGCCCACAACTAGGTCTCCCCACTCAAGGGTTTGAGCAACCAAGTGAGCGCACCTTTTTTATACACTAAGGTACGTGCCAATGAGCTATGGTGTGTGACGGACTGTCAAATGGATTTCCCGTTGTAGATTCCCCAGAGGGAAGGTGGAGCGAGGCTCACTTAAATACCCACGCCTCTTAGGCTTTTATCGCTTGTTGTCAGGAATAAACAACGAGTCCTCCAAATTAGTCCATCACAATAGGCTATGAGTAAATGGCTATCTAGGTGCCTTCACAGCTTTCCTTCTAGAAAGGTAGTGAATGAAGGAAGACACCAAACCATTACCTAGCCTCAAAATGCCTTTGATTAAACCCTCACTTTGTCCACTATAGACACGGTCAATTAAAACATAAATCCAAACATCACAAGTCAATATTTCGGGGCCGATTCTCTATCCCCAGTGGAGTCGCCAGACTGTAGGACACAGAACCTGGGCGACGCATGCTGTCCCGGGCTCGCGGCCCGGTCGGGAGTACGGAGTAGCCACGGGGGACTAAACCGGAGAATAATGGAGTCGCCACCCCCGGTGTGAACCGGGAAAATGAGATTTAAGGCCGCACTCACCCCTCGCAAGGAAGACCTCAAACCGTTGGTTCGGAATGGTCCCTTACTTATGCCACTTGTAATGACAGGATTTATGTAATAATTTAATCAGGCTTAAGTAGCACTTATTTCCAAGAGTATCATGCTTCTAAATTCACAGGTACAAAATAAAACTTATACATACATTTCACATATATCTCACATCTAAGAACACATGCCTGAAAATACCTCAAAGTAACAACGAACATACAACTTCATTCAGCATATCATATTCACGAAAAACACAAGCATACATAAAACCGCACAAGCATACATGTGAGCACTTTTCCAAGTGATACGTGGAATTGTATCCCAAGTACAGACCGCATTACCGTCCATTCGGAATCGGCTACGGAATTTATGTCTGGGTTTCCATCCGATATATCACAAGAAATGATACTCCAAAGTCATCATGACATAGGTATATGAATCGTAATGCGTTAAATCAAGACTAAGGCA
The DNA here is from genome assembly GCA_019454045.1 of Zanthoxylum bungeanum. Classification (NCBI taxonomy): domain Eukaryota; kingdom Viridiplantae; phylum Streptophyta; class Magnoliopsida; order Sapindales; family Rutaceae; genus Zanthoxylum; species Zanthoxylum bungeanum. The sequence continues at coordinate 189,430 of SKCR01007188.1, forward strand.
AATGACGCAACTAATGGAATAACATGCTTTTCATTATTATGTGCACAAAGATAAGAATGACTATGTGTGGTTCCATAAAAAAATCACCTAAGAAACAATTATACATGGCATGTGATGAATATGTCTCAGTTCAGTGTGTTCGCGTTCGTTGTAGCGTTCGTAAACGCGTTCGAACGGTAAACAGAAGGTTCGCGTTCGTATGGCGTTTGATAACGCGTTCGAACGGAAATGAAACAGAATGCTCATGTTCGTATGGCGTTTGTTAACGCGTTTGAACGGAAATGAAATAGAATGCTCACATTCGTATGGCGTTCATGAACGCGTTCGAACGGAAATGAAACAGAATACTCACGTTCGTATGGCGTTTATGAACGCGTTCGAACAGAAATGAGACCTGATACATGATAAGGCAAAATGCATACGCGTTCGAGTTGCGTTCGTAAACGCGTTCGAACGGGAACAGACCTGATGCATGAAATGGGACGCATACATAAACAACAAAATAAAGGGGCGCGGTGAAGTACTGCCGTAAAGGTGGCCTTTTGGGGCTCTTGGTCTCTCAAAGAGAGGAACTTTAGACCAACATACTAAGCCCATGCGCGTCACATCACAAACACATGAAATAAAGACAATAAAAGTGTAGGACTTCGTATACCCAATTGAACGTACATTCAACCCAAACACACTTCGTCCAGCGCGGCGAAGTAGTGTCACAAAGGTGGCCTTTTAGGCTCTTCGTCTCTCAAATAGAGGACCTTTGGACTAACTCACTAAGCCCATGCGATCGATCGCATCATACATACAAAAATAAGCCAATCATATCAAAACCAAGTATGCCCGATTGAACCACATCTTACATCCAATCCGAACACACATCAACCGGCGCGGCAAAGCATCGTGGTAAAGGGTTTTAACCCCTCCCCATAAGGGATCTTTCATTCCACTTACTAAGCCCATGCGCTTGATTGAACCATGCATAAGAAGATTAAAGACAATCATATCAAACTAAGTATGCCCGATTGAACGTATCTTGCATCAACCGAACACACATCAACCGGCGCGGCAAAGCATCGTGGTAAAGGGCTTTAGCCCCTCCCCATATGGGATCTTTCATTCCACTTACTAAGCCCATGCGCTCGATTGAATCATGCATAAAAAAACAACATACAGAATTCAAGTGCGAAAAATAAATAAACAAAAGCAACATAAAACAAAAGAGGGTGCCGTTTACTCAAGCGGTACGTGGAGTTGTGTCCCGAGTACATATCATATTACCGTCCATTCGGAATCGGCTATGAAATTATGTCCGGGTTTCCATCCGATATACTGCGAGAGTTGACACGTCTCTCATTTTATTCACAGCCACAACATACTACATCTCATAATTCATGCATTATTTAACTCAAAGGCCACAACATGCAACACGACAATCACACAATCAATATTTAAGAAATAGTACAAAGCGAGTGTGAAAGATACCCTCAGGTCTAACCTTTAGCCAACTTTCACGGCTTGCGTTTCACGGACGTCGGAAGGGTACAGCTCCTCAACTTCTCCGGTTCACTGGTCAGCGTCCTAGCTCACTGCTTTGCTGTTTGGACTCCGTTCTGCTACTGTTCGGCCTCTGTTTTGCTGCTCACTGTTCAGGCACCTGTTTTGACGTTTCCATGGACTGTTCCGAGTTTTTGTGTGGGTTCTTCGTGCATTTGTGTGTGATTATTTTAAAGATTATGAATGCAGTTTTTATGTTACTGTTTTTAAGGTTTTTTAGGGAATGTTTTAAGTGTATTTTGCTGCTGTTTTAGGGGTTAAATACTGCTGTTTGGCTTGATTTAGGGACTGGTTTGGGTCAGTTTCGGTGGGAAGGGGGCTGCTGTTCGGGGGTACTTTAGTGGCTGTTTGGGGCGTGTTTGGGCTGTCATTGGGGGTATATTTTTTGGTGATGTGTGGAGGCTTAGGGGGTTGCTATTTTCGGTGGTGATTAGGAGTTGTTTTGGTGGTTGGAGGGGGTGTGAATGGCTATTGTATTTTCGGTAATATGAGAGTGTTTGAGGGCTTGTTGTTTTCGGTAATGTGAGAGTGGGGGTTTGAGGGTTTGTAGTATGAGTAGGGTTGGTATTGTTATGTGGTGTATGAGCAATGAGCGTTAGGTTGATAATTCTTTTCTTTGATTGTGTTTTTGGGCGTGAAACTAGGATGGGCCAATGTCCTGAACTAGGAGGGCCAATGCCTTGGAGAGGTGTGGTTTATATAGAGAAAGGTTAGGGCTTCATCTTGTCTCACAAGGAAGGGATTTTGGCATTAAAAGGAGGGTTTTTTTGTTGGTGTTGAGCAAGGAAAGTCAAAGATTGAGGGGGGACAAATCTTGGCTAGAATAGGAAGTCAATATCTTTAATTTGTTATGATTGATTTTAATTAGGCATGACATCTTTTTAATTTAGTATGTGATTTGTTAGTTAGGAAGTTAGTATTTGATTTATCTTAATTAGATATGATTATATTTTATGTTTTATTTAATTGGTAAATGATTTAAATATTTTTTAATGTTTAATGTTTAATTTAATTAAATTGGGATGTGTTTTATGGGCTTTGGGGAGCTAAATGGGCTGGGGTGGGTGCGAGGCTAGCAGTAAAACCAGAAAACACCGACGCCGTTCGAACGCCAATTCGAACGCTACACAAACGTCCGCAATCTGCCTGACGTTCGAACGGAGTAACGAACGCAGCACTAACGAAGACAGTGAGCTTGTGAAATGAACTTGATGACGTACTTATTTCGAATTTCCCCTTCGACCTCCGTTTCCCGCAACTCCTTAGCTAAAAGGTAGTGCCTCCAACTGAGACTCATCATCGGGTTTCACATGCGAAAATGCAATGCCTACAATTATAATATCAAATATTTTTATTTATAAAAAATTATCGGCTACCCAAGTGCTCAACGAGTACACTTCATTTTGTGAGACTCTCCAAGTCTAGACATATTCGTCAAAATAAGTCTAGCTTATATGTACGCAATTCGGCCACCTCCGAATTCGCGAAGAACACGAATGACCTTTTTAATTATACAAGTCGATGTCATCACATATGTTTAAACATCCCTCCGTCATAGGTTATCTGAGTTGTGCTTAGGAAATATAGATTACACCGTCATGTTTCCGAGGTGCACGTCTCATGTCAACATATGTTTTCTGTTTTAAATTGCATTCACGTTATCATGCTCCACTTTGCAAATATGTCACATATTCTCAGTTATATATAGGCATAAGCATACGATTTATGTATGATTCTTAATTTAGGTTTGACGTAAATTTTCTGGTTATTTACTAATATAATATCAGGTTCATTTACGAAATATTTTTACGCTTACTCACTAAGTCGTTCGTACGACTTACTCTTTTTATTTTTAATTTTACAGTTATTTCGTGCATGCAGAGGATGAGATTTGGAGATGATGGACACCATATACGGTCATTAGGGTCAGTCGTCAAGTGCAGTCAGTTATCAGAGTCTACTTGTACACATTTATGTCATGTCAGGACATTAGGCTAATTCATGTTATTTTAGTATATGTTTGATGTAATTCAAGTTAGGATAAATATATTTTGAGAAGTCATTGTGTAATTATGCCAGTTCATGAGATGATGCATGTATATGTAGGAAAAGTATAAGCCATGATATAGTTCACATCATGACAGACACACATAAGTGATGAGTTATGTAATTCATGTTATGTCATACATGAGTCAGTCATGATTATGTTTCCATATTTTTCAAGTTAGCTCAGACGTAGCTTAGTTTCAGTAGTTCATGTATGAATGACAAGTACATGTTAGGGTCTATCCACATCATGCATGTTTAGTATGAATTCATGATATAGAGCATGTAAGTATGGTTTATGTTCTGGATAAGAATGCACAAGACATATATGTATGTTTAGGATAAATTTATAAGTTAATGCATGTAGGTGTAGCTCAAGCACAAGACATGAGTTAGATCACATCGCGTTATGTATGTGCAAGTCATGGGCTCAGGGAGATGGCAATGTCGTCTCCTGCCGGTCGCGTCCTGAAACTGGAATGTGACAGTTTCATTCTCAACTTTTAATATCCAATCTTTTCATGCTTCACATCAAATATAATGACAAGAACATATATCATAAATATATTTGAAAAATAAATTTTACATTCATGATTCATAAAAAATCATTAATAATCCCAGAAGGATTGTTAAAGAATATTATTTTCTTTTATGACAATCTCCCTGAAGGAGATTAAATAAATATTTTATGATAAAAGATGAATTTTCCTTATGATAATTTGAAGAAAAATCATAACCAACAAAAGTTCAAGGATTGGAATTTTCCTAAGCTCATATGATTTTCTTATTTTGAACTATAATGAAGGAAATCATTAAGAGTATATGGTACAAAAATAATATGATAAATTTTATACAGTAAAAAAAATGCTCCCGTAATAGCAAATCAAAAGTGTCAATTTAAATTGACGTTATGTTTTATTATACCTAGTAAAATAATGAGAATTTATTTTTGTTAATTTCATCCCGAGAAGTGAATATATTCAACTTTGATAGTTTATGGAATATTGTAACACTCCGCTAGAGGCAAGATGCTACCGGAGAGACAGGATTGACCCATCTCCATAAGCTTCTAAATTTACAAAAATCCGGCATGATGTATCCTAAAACTGGACAACCTGGATCACAGTCCAGCATCAAAACGACCCTGAAATAAACATCATATATTATAATGGACCTCAGTTCCACAACAACACATCAAAATCATCACCTAAGGGCTCTGTGCCCATATTATCTATCAACACTCAAGGGCTCTGTGCCCACAACATCATAAGCAATCAAATCATTTACTTAATACAAACGGCGTGCTCAGCACGACAAATAAAATAATAAATCAAATGTCCTAAATTTCTAAAACTTCTCACATGACACTTTCGAGGGTGACTGCCGCTTGGGTGATCCACGTCTCGAACATGACATCCAAAGCTGTAGAGGTTGACCTGCCAGGAGCTAACCTGCAAAAATACAAACTGATTTGGTGTGAGTTATAAAACTCAGTAAATAACCATGCTCATGCAACAAATAAAACATAAAGTCAAGCATACTAGGAACTATTCAACATTACCAAGTTACAAATTCAGTTTTAATCACGTGAAACATACAGTCATATATTTATACTTATATCACGAATAAACATACTTGAAACATCAAACAAACTTTCTTTTAACCCTAATAGCTTTACAACAACTTAACATTTAGGACTTACGACATTCACCCATAATAGTTAGGGGTGGCAAAACGAATCAACGAATCGAATTTGTATCGAATCCTAAACGAATCAAATCAAAATGTGATGAATTTGTATTCGATTCGTTTATTAAACGGATCCTAATGTCAGGATTCGTATTCGATTCGTTTATTAAACGAATCGAATAAAAATATTCATTTAGTTATGATATTATTCAATAACATAATTTACTGTAATTTATTTACATTATTTTTTCCTAAATATATACATATGAAATATGTAATTAATATATTTACTAAAAATATCTCATCAAATATCGATAATATTATTTTTTATATGGTAGTTAGTTATAACTTATCGAATCTTAATTGAAAAATAACAATAAATAATAAAAGAAAATAATAAAACGAATTCTAAACGAATAAATGAGCTTCAATTCGACTAATTTATTAAACGAATCTATTTTTTCAAACCCGTATTTGCTTTAAAGCGTATCGAATCGAATAAATAAACGAATCCTAATATAAATTACCACCCATAATAATAGTGCGAAAGTCATAAATTAATTCTCTTAAATTCATGCCAATACCATTTTCAGAGTTCTTACACATATACGTATATATCAATACAACTTAGGAATCACGCTTTACGACATCTGATATCTATATCGATTTTCAAATCATTCATTCATTTCACATAAGCATAGACTATCCATACATATTATGGGTTATGTCATACATATACAAACACACAGATATACATACAATCATCATACACTCGATAACGAAACACATATAACAATCAGTACATCACATAACACATAGTCAAATAATACAAACACATGGTTGGCTTACATATACAATGCTCGTACGAGACTCATTACCTATTAATCAAACATACACCATTTTCAAAACTCTTTCTGAAACATTGATACAGTGTCTTACCCATTATACATTTTCATTCATATTCGTAGCTTATCAATCACATACTTTTATCAATCAGGAAAGACTTAACTATACCAACTCAGCTTTTATACAACTAAATCGTATGCATTAGTCATTAACTAACTTATTCCAATAACACACATCTACACGTGCTAATACAAATTTAGAAATCATGACTTACTTATAGGAAACATATTTTCCTTAGCAGAACAGAAGTTGCTTTTGTAGGCACCGGCCCGGTATGGACCTTAAAATTTGTTGCCTTCTCATTGTTGAAGTCAAACTCCACCAAACACTTGATGAATTTCCTTTGAGATTCTACCGTAGAATCAACCACTCAATCTTCCGAGCTATATCTCGAACCAACATACCGAAGTGTGAGCTTCACTCATAAAGATCAACCTCTAAACTATTTAGAGATATATCAAACTCTAAACTATTTAGAGAAATGATATTGTCACAAATTCTTTTGGAAAGATGAACTAGATCAATATCTAACTTAATTATTTTTTATGCTTAACAATTAAGAAAAAATTCTTGATTTTCAAACTTTCTCACAACTTTTGTGTTGCTTGAATTTTCTCTCTAACTCTAATTTTTATGTGTCATTGGTTTTTGCAAAATTCACTCTATTTATAGAGTGAAGAGTGTAGAGAATCTATTCTTTCCAACATCCACTCACTTTTTAAATGGAAAAAACACTTGAGTGGAGTGTCAACCAAATCCATTTGATAATGGAACAAGTTAGGTAATTAGGTAAGAATTAATTAATAAAAACTTGGTGGATGATTTGGCAAACCATTAAGGCTTGTCTTGATAATGCATTTACCATTATCAAATAATGATGTCATAATTATCTCATAATTATGCATTATCAATGATTATGTAATAATTATCTCATAATTATTAATGTTGTAATAATTATCTTTAATTATTATTTGATTATCTTATAATCAAAAATATTAGAAAACATAATCCCATAGCGTCACTATTTGTACAGATCATGGTGTTGTTGTACAAATTAACTATGTGACAAGGAGATTGCACTCTTATCATTTGTGATTAGATCATCTAGATATATAAATGATGAGAGGTCCCTGTGATTTGTTCCTGGACGGAGAATGATATGAGACAGTATCAGTCCACGAAGGATAAATCATTAAATATCCCTAGTCAGAGTATTATCGAGATTGGACATCGATAAATACGTAAAAGACTAGTATTACACTTGTGCACATTGTGAGGGCACAACATCATAGTTCTCATATGTTTGGGTATATGATACTCATGCAAGTGTGATAGGAGGTTGTGTTTTACCGATGGTACGGGAACAGCTTCGCTCTAGATAGACCCCTGCGGAATCCCATTGGTAGTATGACTATGTGTCTATGGGAGTGCAGTCAGGGTAGGTGTATTTGGTCTTAACTTGAGACTTGCACCGCTAATACTTGCGACAATCAATATACTTTGGTTGAGGTCGTCGAGGGCTTTAACATGTTCTGTGTACGCCAATGCTGGGTATATTGAGAATCGTAGTGTGTTGGGTGTGATGTTAAGACGGAAGTATCACTCCAGTCATATGGAGATGATGGTCACATAGGATACAGAACTCGTTCTCTTAAATGCTCGAGCTATCGGTATATTATGACTTGGTCATGTATATCCGATTATAGAGACTAGTTGCCAGACATCCGATATGTGTTTCGTACGGGGTTGACACAATTCCAGCCCCAGGCCTAGCACAGGAACATCCGATACTGGATCGACATACGCAATACTACGGTATACTACGCTTGATATAGATCACATATTCCTATAAAGATATTTCTGGAGAATTGGGTAGGCATGACGCTTTGCTAGAAGCCAACCTTGTCTTGTAAATCGGTATAAACGTAGTACGAGGTACTTACGTGTTCGGATAGTCCGACGACCGTATTTACTCCAAATATCCGGGGATCTCATGGGTCGCTTCCCGAAGATTCACCGATGATGTATGACTCGCACTTTAATTAATGGGATTAATTGGAAGAGAGAGAAAATTAATCTGGGATTAATTAAGGAGATATTTTATTATCTGGGAAAATATTAATTAAAAGAGAGAGAACGATTAATTTGGAATTAATCGATAAAATAATATATTTGATATATTATACGAGATTGGATTTCGACGCGGAATTGAAATAGATTTCAATTCGGGCGAACGAGTTAATTTAGAATTAATTCGTTAGCGACGTGAATACTGATTTCGCTAGGCGTAATCGTTTAATTACGTCGCAACGGAAATTCGTTAATTGGAATTAGCGAACCCGAGCCCGAGATTATTTGCGAGCGCTTTCACATTTCGAATTCGAATGCGGCACGCAAGTCAAATCGAGCGTCAAATAATTAGTCACATCAAGCGTCAAATCAAATGTCACTTTGAGTGATGTGACAAGTTGTCATTTGATTTGAGTGATTGATGTGGTAGTTGAAAGCACTAATTATGTTTTTTGCTTTTTGACTTTTTGGTAATTAGAAAGTATAAAAAGAATTTGGTAAATGGTTTTAATTAATTTTGGAAATTATAAAAACCTAATTACATTTCTTTTTCTTTTCTCTCTCCACTCTTCTCCTTTACGGTTTTCTTCTCCCTCTCTTTACTCCTCCTCTTCTCTTCTCACGGCTTAGAGCCAATTTCTTCTCCATTTTTCTGGTATGACCGAATTAAAAGGAGAAGCAAGGAAGAAGACTTAGTGCTAGCACACTTGAGTTATATAAAGGTGATAGGGAACACCAACACTTGAGCTTGGAATCGATTTTGGAGCTTGGAGTTTGGAGCTTCCATGGTGTTCATCAATGGCCGAATTTTGGAAGGACAAAAACCAGTAAAACCGAGCAGCCCACTGCTCCATATGCTCACTGCCGAGCTTCAACAAGGAGGAAGAAGTGGCTTGTTTTTCGCGTCGCAAGATCTGGTCAATGTGAGTATATTCCGCACCTCATTTGATGTGTATTCACTTGTTTCATTGCTTGATTTCATGATCTTGGGACCTAATTAGAAACCAACAATGGTATCTTGAGCTTTGATCAAGCATGAAAAAGTTAGGGTTTGAATTTGGGTAAAATCAATTGAAGCATGATTTGGTTAAATTGATTGATTAAGTATGCTTGTATATTGATTAATTGAAGTTGTGCATGATCAATTTCATGAAATTTGATTGGATCAAGTTTTTCCCAATTTTTGGTGATAGCCGAAAATTATGAACCATATTGTCTTGGCATAATTTATTTTTTGATCATTGGATGACTTAAAACAATTAGGTAATGTTGTTTTGAAGTTCAATTGGATTGAATTTTGATTTGGAACAATTTTCCCTTTAAAAGTAGGCTTGGCCGAAAATGATGTTTTTTGAAATTCATTGTGATTTTTTGATTTGATTCATTGGATGAGAGTTGAATTGATTTGGGAAATAATGATTGTGGATTCAATTGGATTGAAACCGAATCGGATTGGAAAAACCCCTAATTGCCGAGACTTTAAGCATAAGCAGGTAAATTGGGTTTGATTTTGATTGAATTGTGTTGGACACTATTTGATATTAAAGTGCATGATTAATTAGGCTAATTGATGTTTTAGAAATGTTAATTGGGTAATTAATTGTATTACACTTAGGTTAATTAATTATAGAATTTGGAATTTTATAAGTTAATTAATTGGGCTTAAAATGGATTTGGGCCTTATAGGTTTTAATTGGGCTTTTGGGCTTTGTTGTACAAAGATCGGTTTAGGCAAAATTGGTTGGATCCAATTAGGCCCAAAACCGAATCCATAAAGTCCAATTATGACTTAATGGACCTTAATTATTTAATTGGGTCTAATGGGCCAAAATTGATTTCTGGGCTTATGGGGTAATTCCCGGATTGGACTTTGGTTATCGGTTTGACCCGAGTTGACCAAAAGTCCACGCCTTAAAGAAATTAATTAAAAGCCCATTGGACATTAATTAAATAAACGTTGGACGTTAATCAGGCTTTGAGACCCGTTACGATTGAATTTGGAATTTAAATCGTAAAGGTTTATTAATAAAGTGTAATATTTAATTTGGAATAAATAGTTAATTAATATTAAATACAAATTGAATTGGATTTAATTATGTAGTTTAATTTAATTCAAGAATTTATACTTTGAGTACTTATTCGCAAAAACGAGTTTGACTCGAGCGCAAGAAAATCAAATCGTTGTTTGAACATTAGATGATCACTAATTATCAGATTAATTAATTGGATTAGATTGATTGATAACATGCTTGTGTGAATACATGGTTGCGATGCATGAATAATGTATATCGGATGGATATTAGTTGGGTGGGGCAATTTTAGAAATTGTAATAAATTTGATTTTATTTGGACCTGCGTGTCCAGCCTTATCACCTCTATACTCTTTGTATTCTCTTCTCACCTATTCCCCTCATGTAAATGAGGTTTCTTTAGAAGTGTAGTGTTACGGTAGAGAGGTAGAATAAATGTGCTAGCAGAGGGAGAGAGAAAGAGAGATTTGATCTAGGATCAATGTAAAGTATCCATCCGTATATCATTATTATTTTATCATATGCGCTTTATTATATGTTTCGAATGCATGTTTAAGGGTGTATGATGATGAGACCTAACAAAGATAATAAATTGGTTGCCAATTTGCACGCGAAAAACCCTCACAAATATTAAGCGTTTTCCTTCCATTGAGTGATTCTCACTCAAGATTCGAGACGGCATTGGTTTGTTGGCCAAAGTCAAGGCCTTTGTCTGTCGAAGATGTGTTTGAATCACGAAGGCTTTGTTCCATATTGGTGTCTTGTCCAGTTGTGGTTTGTTAGCCAAAGTCAAGACCACTTCTTGTCCATCGACATTGATTACGAAGCTTTCCATGGTCAATGGGTTGCGCTTGACTGGGATCACTAAGTTTGTTGTGCCAAAGCCAAGGCTTAGTTGATTCAGAGGAAAAAGGTTAGGTAATACATTGGATGTATTGGCATATATAAGATATATGTTTCGGACTTGGATGTCCCCCTATCGGATCTAGGAATTGGATTAGATCCAATTGATCTTAGAGATCTACCTAGTTAATTATCATACAATTTGTTGGCCAAAGTCAAGATTGTGTGATATTTAACGGGATCCTAACCCACTAGGAAACACGGTTTCCCGAGTACTCGACAGAGGGTTAGAGGCTCGCCGAAAAATAGTGGGAGGCAAGAATTGAATTTGCAATATTCGTTTAATTACTTGCCATACGCGCTCAATCACAAATTATTTCGTCGTTAAATTAAATGTTAGTTTGACTAATATTTAAATTGTTGTTTTAATAAACAGTTGGACTGTATTATAGTTGATTATATAATTGGATTATAGTAATCAATATATTTGAATTAATTAATTTCAATTTACAGTTGATTTTATAATTAGATTATAGTAATCAATGTAATTGAGGTTAAATAATTTAAATTATATTTGATTGTATAGTTGGGCTATAATAATCAAAATAATACATAGTACCACAAATCGTTGATTAAATAGTTGGACTATTAGAATCAAGATAAAATTGAAATATTAGTGTTTAAAACATAATCCTGGGTGAAAATGTATTTAGACGACTATAATTTTCAATTGGGAATATAGTTTCAGGATGGTCCTGGAAAATAATAAGTTATTATTTGATAAAATAATATATTATGCCTAAGCCCGGAGTTAAGCAAATAGTAGGCATAATCTTTGGAAGATTTATGTGATGATAACTTAATGCTTAATCCATTTTACTTGTCAAGTAGACTCCTTAATTTCTGAATCAGAACTAAGGATTAGATCCTTAAAGTATGATAATGAAATTGAAGGATTTTCATGGATCTATTTAGATCTTTGAAATACTAAATTGCAATAAATAATTCTTGGAGAATTAATGACTATTCTCAAGGAGACAAAGTCAAACTTTGCAATTAGGCAAATAGCGCAAGGCGTACCTTACTTCGATATTCTAGAAACCCGAGGCTTGGCCAAAGGCTTGGAGAGTGAGTGAAAAAAGGCAAAGGCAAAATCATTATAATTTTCTAGGAAGATAAAAGGACATATCACATGAAGGAATTGAAGACGAGCAAGGCTCTGACTTCAAAAATGATTGTCATAATTATGTTCACAGCTAGTATTAAAATTAGATTTTAAATACTTTGTGTGGTACATAAAATATTTGTATTGATGTTCAGAATCTGTTTTGAACAGAATACTGACTTCAATAGAGATTACTCTGCGAATTGAAAACGAGAAAAAAGTCGCTGTTTTAACCGTAGATACCTAAGCTTAGGAACTACCATTTGGGTATGTACTTAAATTAGGAAACTGTTATAATGTAACTAGTTTGACTAGATACATTATCTTTATATCAGTGTTTGACCCGCTGCGGGTGAACCTTTATATTCTAGAACACAAAAGTGTTTTATTTTATAAAGATGATATTAAGATAAACACATTAGATGTGAATAACATAATTTATATTTTGAATATAAATAATATCTCAAATATATAACATGACAAATAAATAGCTCAAACTGATTTGATCAATTAAGAAACTTAAATGTGGCATAGTTGTCAGTGACACTATTAAACAAGAATCGTATATCCACACTTTCGAAGAGTGGGTACTAGGACTAATTTGATTCTATTCAAATAAAGTCTGCGAATCTAGTTTATTGGGCAAAGTGCTTAAAAACACTATTTACTGGTAAAAGTGCCAGTGCCACCGATCTGTTAGCCCTAGTTCATAGTGAAGCAAGTGGGCCCATGTCTAGCTAGGCTAGATGTGGATATGAATATTTCGTGACTTTTACGGATGTGGCATCGCGTATGGTTATGTGTTTCTTTTGAAACACAAATCGAAAACTTTTAAAGTTTCGACACGAAATAGACAAACAGATCGGCTAAAGTATTGAACCATCACGGTTTGACCATGATGAAAATACTTAAGCAATAAGTTTCTCGTATACTTGAAAGAGTATAGTATTCTTTCAATGAGGACTCCTCCCGGAACACGTCAGTTTGATGGTGTGTCCGAACAGGATTAACCGAATTTTGTTAGACATGATAAGGTTAATCACGAGTCGCTCTGAGCTACCATTTCCTTCAACGGATATGCTAAACAGTGCATAACTTATTTTGAATAAGGTTATATAAATATCTGTTTGACAGATATCATATTAGATATGAACAGGAGAGAAACCAGGTTTCTCATTCCTGATATTTGGGTATGCTAGGCATACGTTTGGATGATACCAAACTAAAACCCAAATTGGATTAGTGCCAATGTAGGTTATCCTAGGGATACCATAAGTATTGTACTTATACACCTCACATAAGAACAATTAGATTGTTGCTCACTATGCGTTTTCCTAAAGGAATACCGATATGCAGTGGTAAGTGGGAGGATAGTAAAACTCGATGAAAATCAGAGTAATACTATTCCAGGCACCGAGTCCTAATGGAACACAAATAGTTCATCAAGGATGAAACTATTCCAATAATCTTCGAATACACAAGAACCGCGTAGGTCGGAGAGATCAGAAGACAACCTGGGGTATGGGTTTCTGATCTCACCTCATAAAGATGTCAATCTTTGAGGAATACCAACTGACTACTTATGAGGAAGTGATACAAGGTATCGACTCCCTATTATGGCAAAGTGCCATAAAGTCCGATATGGATTCCATGTATATCAACTATGTTTGAATACTAGTTGATGTACCGTAAGGCATTGTGCCTATTGGTACTAAATAAGTCTTCAAGGAAGACATACATGGATGGCAACATACCAACGTACTAAGCTAGGCTTATAGCAAAAAGGTAGAGTTATCAACATTGTGTTGATTGCGACGAAACCTTTTACCTGTTGCCATGGTAAATCCATTTGGATAATGCTTGCTAATGCTGCATGTTTCATTCATGAAATGTGGCAGCTGAATGCCAAAACCGCTTTCCTTAACGTAAACTTTTCGGAGGATGTTTATAACATCCTGACGATTTTGTCGAACCATAACAAGCAAACTAGGTTTGCAGGTTACTCGATCCATGTTTGGATTGTAGCAAGCAATATGTTCTTGGAATTATCGTTTTGATGTAATCATAATAGTTTATGATTTAATTCAAAACGAAAATAATTCTTGTGTGTATAGGAGGTTAGTGGAGCGCACTGACAGTGAATGTCCTGAGTAATGATGATATATCATTTCTTGGAAATGATATTCCCATAATATAATCGGTGAAAGCTTGGCTTTCATGATAACGACTATAAGTCGTAACAAAGGTACTATACAATAGTATAACGGAACAGTGAGCTGTAAATCTTCCAAGCAAGATATTGTTACCGAATAAACAACAAATGCGGGTTATTGCTGCAGCTGAGGCAACAATAGAAGCCATTTGAGTCGATAATAAATCTAATTAGATTAGATATAGTTCTATTAGCAGCTGAGCTAGGCGTCAGCACATGCTAAAGAATTAATGGTCTCATCCACGATCCAGATACTTATTTCGATATTCATCTGATTCGTTCGAATCATACATTGTGGCGATGTGATGATCGAATAAATCGCATCAGATGATAATCATCCAAATCCGCTGACGAAAACCTTTTCTCAACAGTTTGAGCCAACCGTACATAGTTCGGGTGTAAAGCACTCGAGTGACTGGCTATAGGCCAAGTGAGAGATTGTTGGACAATTATGACCCATAGCGTCACTATTTGTACAGATCATGGTGTTGTTGTACAAATTAACTATGTGACAATGAGATTGCACTCTTATCATTTGTGATTAGATCACCTAGATATATAAATGATGAGAGGTCCCTGTGATTTATTCCTAGGCGGAGAATGATATGAGACAGTATCAGTCCACGAAGGATAAATCATTAAATATCCCTAGTCAGAGTATTATCGAGATTGGACATCGATAAATACGTAAAGACTAGTATTACACTTGTGCACATTGTGAGGGCACAACATCATAGTTCTCATATATTTGGGTATATGATACTCATGCAAGTGTGATAGGAGGTTGTGTTTTACCGATGGTACGGGAAACAGCTTCGCTCTGGATAGACCCCTGTGGAATCCCATTGGTAGTATGACTATGTGTCTATGGGATTCTGCAATCAGGGTAGGTGTATTTGGTCTTAACCTGAGACTTGCACCGCTAATACTTGCGACAATCAATATACTTTGGTTGAGGTCGTCCAGGGCTTTAACAGGTTCTGTGTACGCCAATGCTGGGTATATTGAGAATCTTAGTGTGTTGGGTGTGATGTTAAGACAGAAGTTTCACTCCAGTCATATGGAGATGATGGTCACATAGGATACGGAACTCGTTCTCTTAAATGCTCGAGCTATCGGTATATTATGGCTTGGTCATGTATATCCGATTATAGAGACTAGTTGCTAGACATCCGATATGTGCTTCGTACGGGGTTGACACAATTCCAGCCCCAGGCCTAGCACGTGAACATCCGATACTGGATCGACATACACAATACTACGGTATACTACGCTTGATATAGATCACATATTCCTATAAAGATATTTCTGGAGAATTGGGTAGGCATGACACTTTACTAGAAGCCAACCTTGTCTTATAAATCGGTATAAACGTAGTACGAGGTACTTATGTGTTCGGATAGTCCGACGACCGTATTTACTCCCAACATATCCGGGGATCTCATGGGTCACTTCCCGAAGATTCACCGATGATGTATGACTCGCACTTTAATTAATCTGGGATTAATTGGAAGAGAGAGAAAATTAATCTGGGATTAATCAAAGAGATATTTTATCTGGGATAAAATATTAATTAAAAGAGAGAGAACGATTAATTTGGAATTAATCGATAAAATAATATATTTGATATATTATACGAGATTGGATTTCGACGCGGAATTGAAATAAGATTTCAATTCGGGCGAACGAGTTAATTTAGAATTAATTCGTTAGCGACGTGAATAGTGATTTCGCTAGGCGTAATCGTTTAATTACGTCGCAACGGAAAATTCGTTAATTTGGAATTAGCGAACCCGTGCCCGGGATTATTTGCGAGCGCATTCACATTTCGAATTCGAATGCGGCACGCAAGTCAAATCGATCGTCAAATCATTAGTCACATCAAGCGTCAAATCAAATGTCACTTTGAGTGATGTGACAAGTTATCACTTGATTTGAGTGATTGATGTGGTAGTTGAAAGCATTAATTATGCTTTTTTCTTTTTGACTTTTTGGTAATTGGAAAGTAAAAAGAATTTGGTAAATGGTTTTAATTAATTTTGGAAATTATAAAAACCTAATTACATTTCTTTTTCCTTTCTCTCTCCACTCTTCTCCTTTACAGTTTTCTTCTCCCTCTCTTTTCCCTCATTCTCTTCTCATGGCTTAGAGCCGATTTCTTCTCCATTTTTCTGGTATGACCGAATTAAAAAAAGAAGCAAGGAAAAAGACTTAGTGCTAGCACACCTTGAGGTATACAAAGGTGATAGGGAAACGAACACTTGAGCTTGGAATCGAGCTTAGAGCTTGGAGCTTCCTTGGTGTTCGTCAATGGCCGAATTTTGGAGGGACAAAAACGAGTGAAACTGAGCAGCCCACTGCTCCATATGTTCACTGCCGAGCTTCAAAAAGGAGAAAGAAGTGGCTTGTTCTTCGCGTCGCAAGATCCGGTCAATGTGAGTATGTTCCGCACCACCTTTGATGTGTATTCACTTGTTTCATTGCTTGATTTCATGATCTTGGGACCTAATTAGAAACCAACAGTTAGACACCAAACCATATCCCCAAAATACGTAGTTATTGGCCGGGAATGCAACACCAACCTCACCATAGTAAATCAAAGGACATAGTGTGCCATGCATGAGTTCGTAGTACACTCAGGATTAAGATCGAATACATATATGACCATCTAGTAGATAAAATGAATTTATTCGGTTAACATATATTAAAAGAAATTCATATTTATCTGAGTCCAGTCCTATATGATCTCATCATACAAGGTGCCTCCATTCCCATGTCACTACATGAACGATCCCGGATCAAGGTCATCATACAAGTATAGAATAGACCGCAGATATAGATAAACCACAAACAAAGTACCATATTTGTTTGCTCTCTATGGACTATTTAGATTACTAACTTCAGACTTAAATCCTCTTGTGCATCAAACATACACTAATTCTGAAAGTACAAGAGTAATCAAGGTAAACAAGACAATTGGACAATATTCGATATAAATCAAACAACTTTGAAAAATGAATAATGTGTTTATTATTACAATAATCAATTCCATTTTCAATACATGAAGCTCTAGGGCATATATCTGATGAGTGATAAATGTATCACTATTTCCCACTCATTTAACTTAATATTTTGTATAGTTTCTTGAGTTTTGTGAATATTTTGATGTGTTTTGTGTTATTTTGTAGATAAATAAAGTTTCAGGACATTCTGGAGCAATTTTGGGGCAAAATGGACAAAACTGGACAAAAAGGGTAAAATCGTCATTTCAGCGTCGCGACGCTGAAGCCTTGCGCGTCGCGACGCCTATCGTGCGCCGAATCTGCTAACATGCGCCTGGTCAACAAATCAGAATTTGAGAAGTTTGACTTTGCTAACGTGCGCCGTGCCACGTGTCACCATCACAACAGAGATGCTAAAATGCGCCGTGCCACGTGTCGAAATCTTATTGCTCGGACGGCCACCGCCCCACGTGTCGCCACATCATCTTCCACATCAGCCGCCACGTCAGCAAGTCAACCGAGTCAACATGCCACGTCATTATCAGCCAATCACAGCGTGACACGTGTCAACATCTCATTCGTCCGACGGCCGCCGCCCCACGTGTCGCCACGTCGCCTTCCACATCATCAGCGTGACGCAAGCAATGACGTCATGAACAGTTGACACATCAGCATGACGTAAGCAATGACGTCATGAACAGTGCCACGTCATCGGATAAGATTCTGAGCCGACCAACCAGCGCGTGACACGTGTCGAACTGTACCCAGCGTCTCGACGCTAGTGCAATTTGGGCGTCGCGACGCTGGATCCTTACTCGAGCCTATAAATAGAGATCGAATTTTCAGTTTTCATTACACCTTTCTCTCTCTTTTCTTAGTTCTAAATTGAGAGCTTCTCTCTCTAGAATATTTTAGTTTAAGTTTTGTAAATATTTTTAATTACTTTTTAATAGTAATAGTAATTTTACTTTCTTACTTCTTACAATTTTTACTATTTACTATGTGGAGGTAACTTTTCACCGCTAAGGTAAAAAGGTAATTCTTTTACTATTGCTTTTTAGTTTAATCTCCCTAAAATATAATATATAAACTATTTATAACCGGACTTAATAAGGATACCGCCAGATTGGTCGACTGGTTATTAAATAATTATTCCGCCTTTATGGCTGGTATATTTCTGTTCCGCCTTTATGGCTGGTTTAATAACAAATATTACCGCATTTATGGCTGGTTGATAAAATTATCACAAGTATATATTATATTTTATGGGAGATTTCTAATTAGTATTTAGTAGAAGTTAATTCCTTTTTCCTTAGCATTTTATTTATTTTTCTGCATTTACTTTTTAGTAATTTTTATCTTTGTTTTACTAGTCCTAACTATGTGTTGTAACTAAGTTAGTATACTAGGGTGTGATGATTTCTAATATCACCGTATTAATAAAGGGTTAGATTATAGTTGGGGTAATTAAAAGAGTTATTTGTTGAGTCATAATCTTAATGCTTTTTATTAACCGATCACTAATAAAATTGATTAAGTTTAAAACCTTAGTCTCAACAACCCACGATCTTCCTTAAGGATAGATAAACCTTTAATAGATTTCCTTACAGGATAGGAATATACCTGTTGGGCGGGGGTAGTCATAATTGGAACTCAATCTTAATGAATCTAGGTAATTTAATTGACATAGACATATGGTTCAATTGGATTATACTAGGTATTTGTAAATGATCATTCGGAAGAGGCTTTTACATAATTTAGTGTTCCAGATTAATAATTCAATAATTTACCCTACTATGATTTAACTACTTCATCTTTTAATTGATATTAGAAAGATTCACAACCCTAGATCTTTAAGTCTTTTTATTTTCCTTAGTATTTTCTTTTGTCTTTTTATTTATTTATTTATTTAGCAACTCTACAAATCAAATCATTTCAAGCAATCAATTCCATTCTCCCTATAATTAGATATCTGTAAATAAATAGTATCAACAATTAATAACAATAGTAGGAATTAAGTCCTCGTGGGATCGATATTTTTATACTACTTGAACGATACGTGCGCTTGCGTTACGTGTGTGTTTACGCCGGTCAAGTTTTTGGCGCCGTTGCCGGGGACTTATTTTTCTTGAGTTATTAATTTTGAAGCTGTCTAATTTACTTATATCTAATTTTCTTTATTATTATCTGTAATTTTTATTTCTTTCTTTGTTTTCAAGTGATTAAAAAAATTGAACATTTTGAAAAATTACAAGCTTTACTAGAAGAAGATACCTCAAATCCAAAAGCAACAGTCTAGTTTTCTGAGGCCTGTTGTCCAGCACAACAATTATCACTGGAATCAGAATCAAGCAATTCTACATTTGCTCAACAGAATGAAAAGGGGAGATGTGTAATTTGTGATGGTAACCACCCGAGCGATCAATGTATTTACCTTTCAGAGTGGCAGAATTTTTGGAATCAACCAAGGTACGAAGAATCATCACATTTTCCATCTTATCCACCATCTTCCTTCGATTCTTATCAAGAACCAGAACCATCTGAGGAAGATCAATTGATTCACATGTTCAAAGAACAAGTAGTTCGATTTGATGCACAAATTCAGAGTAACGCAGGATCCATACAGAGAATGACAGATCAGATCAGACAATTAATAGAAAACCAGAGCTATATACCTCAAGAATCATTTTCAGATGAAGCCTCAGAGTACCAAACATTTCACGATGACACTTTAGCAAAAGAGGAGGCTGAGGAGAATCAAGAACCAGAGGTATCAGTTCAGGAACCCGAACCGACAAAGTCTCGATTTGATTTCTATTATTCATATTCTGATGAGGATGAAACTGAGCTGTTTGTACCAAATACATCAAAAATTGAGGATGGAATTTTGTATCCTCAAAATGAAGATCTTGGAGATTCCATTGCACAAATGTTTGATGAAGATCTACATGAGCCAATCATTTCAACCAGATCAGAGGATGAAGACCTAAAATCTGACATTTCTTTTCATCCTCAGGTTAACAATTTTGAAACATGTATTTCACAGATGACAGATGAAGAGCTGAATGCAGAAATTTTAAAATACATCTGTGAAGAAAAGGTGGAACAAGAAGCAAAGCAAAATGAGGAGCAAATGTCTGACCTTAATAAAGATCCAGAACATTCAGGAAAAACATCGCTGTTTTGGGGAGTACAAACCAAAGATATCAACCAGAAGCTTGACAGAATGGAACTTCCATTCCAAGTCAAGCACCATACGAGACCTCCTGATTTTCTTTCTTTCTTTGCAGGAACCACTGAAGTAACAAGGAGCAAAAAGGTGGCACGAGCACTGAATGAAACAAAATTCTTTTTACCACCTTACCGTTGGAAGAGACCCTTCAAAAGCAACGCACATGGTAATGTCTTTAATCGGACATCCAAAACGACGCTGAAACCGCCTTGACAAATGGATTTCAGTCACGTCTGGCTGAAGACGAAAAATTTAGCGCTAGCTGGGAGGCAACCCATTTAACCAGGTATTATCTTCTTAATTCTCCTTTTATCTTGATTTTTAGTTTTTGTGTTTTAGTCCAAAATTTTTCGAAAAATACAAAAAAAAATTAAAAATTAATAAAACAAATGGCATATTTAAAGCTAGGTGATGGTTTGGTGTCTTCCTTCACTCACTACCTTTCTATAAGGAAAAGCTGTGAAGACACCTAGATAATCATTCACTTGTAGCGTGTTGTGACAGACTAGTTTGGAGGACTCGTTGTTTATTCCTGACAACAAGCGATAAGAGCCTAAGGGGCTTGGGTATTTAAGTGAGCCTCGCTCCACCTCCCTCTGGGGAATCTACAACGGGAAGTCCATTCGACAGTTAGTCACACACCATAAACTGAGCCTTTGATTAAACTTTTAAAACCACATGTAAATTATAGTTATATGACCAGTAGAAATGTTTTGTCGTTATGTTGACTAAAAAGATGAAATTGGTAAGAAATAGCTGTGTAAGGAATTTCCACTCCTGAGACGTATTTCGAACCTAATTCAAAACAAGTTAATTTTTTGTTTATTCACTTTTGAATTATTAAATTTGTAAATTCTCCATAAAACTGACTAAAATGAATCTTCATATACTTAGTTAGCAGATATTATCAACATACATGGTAACATACAGACATGAGCTAAAATTGAAAAGTTTGTAATATCCAGTACTCTAGTTCATTGGAGGAAACATCTAAAAAATAGTGATGGAATAAAAAAAAAAAAAAAAAAAAAACAACATCTGAGATCCGAGTTATTAAGTCTGTAAGGGTATTTTAATACCTAGTGCCCTAAAACCAACTGGTTTGGGAGTCATTGGCCCAAAGCTCGTTACATGGATCAAAAATGATGAAAAATTTATATATATGTATATATATCTGAAGTCTGAGTAATTAAGTCCTTAGGGGTGTTTTAACACCTGATGCCCTAAAGCCAACTGGTTTAGGAGACACCGACCTAAAGCTCGCTACATAGATGGAAGATATTGTATATAAATAAAAAATAGAAAAAAAAAATCAAAGAAAAAATCAGAAAAATCAGAAAATTTATTCCATTACTACAAAAAGATGTGAATTCTGATAAAAACTTTAGGACAAAAATATTACTCTTATCAACTTCACTTATGACCGTTGTGGGCAAAAATGAGTGTTTAATATTTTGTTGGCTGTGTATATGAAGAATGATAAAAATAATCGGAGAATTTACTTATTCAGTAATTCAAAAGTGAAACAAAACATCTAGTAACTTGGATTAGAAATTTCACCTGATTAGTCACTAACATCTTTATTCTCTTTTCGCTTGTCTTTTTGCTTTTGTGTGCATTAGTTTCACTACCTTTTTACTTTTATAAAATGTTTGTGGGTATCATTGCTGTAAACCTTCACGAGACTACAACTCGTCCACTAGGGACACCTAGGGGTTTAAAGGCTTGTTGCATATGCTAAATGCAATCGTGATCCCAACGAAAGTGGCTTAGTTAAATTTTATTATGTTATTTTATTTTGTATTTTGCTCGAGGACTAGCAAAATGTTAGGTTTGGGGGTGTGATGAGTGATAAATGTATCACTATTTCCCACTCATTTAACTTAATATTTTGTATAGTTTCTTGAGTTTTGTGAATATTTTGATGTGTTTTGTGTTATTTTGTAGATAAATAAAGTTTCAGGACATTCTGGAGCAATTTTGGGGCAAAATGGAGAAAACTGGACAAAAAGGGCAAAATCGTCATTTCAGCGTCGCGACGCTGAAGCCTTGCGCGTCGCGACGCCCATCGTGCGCCGAATCTGCTAACATGCGCCTGGTCAACAAATCAGAATTTGAGAAGTTTGACTTTGCTAACGTGCGCCGTGCCACGTGTCACCATCACAACGGAGATGCTAAAATGCGCTGTGCCACGTGTCGAAATCTTATTGCTCGGACGGCCACGCCCCCACGTGTCGCCACATCATCTTCCACATCAGCCGCCACATCAGCAAGTCAACCGAGTCAACATGCCACGTCATCATCAGCCAATCACAACGTGACACGTGTCAACATCTCATTCGTCCGACGGCCGCCGCCCCACGTGTCGCCACGTCGCCTTCCACATCATCAGCGTGACGCAAGCAATGACGTCATGAACAGTTGACACATCAGCATGACGTAAGCAATGACGTCATGAACAGTGCCACGTCATCGGATAAGATTCTGAGCCGACCAACCAGCGCGTGACACGTGTCGAACTGTACCCAGCGTCTCGACGCTAGTGCAATTTGGGCGTCGCGACGCTGGACCCTTACTCGAGCCTATAAATAGAGATCGAATTTTCAGTTTTCATTACACCTTTCTCTCTCTTTTCTTAGTTCTAAATTGAGAGCTTCTCTCTCTAGAATATTTAGTTTAAGTTTTGTAAATATTTTTAATTACTTTTTAATAGTAATAGTAATTTTACTTTCTTACTTCTTACAATTTTTACTATTTACTATGTGGAGGTAACTTTTCACCGCTAAGGTAAAAAGGTAATTCTTTTACTATTGATTTTTTAGTTTAATCTCCCTAAAATATAATATATAAACTATTTATAACCGGACTTAATAAGGATACCGCCAGATTGGTCGGTTGGTTATTAAATAATTATTCCGCCTTTATGGCTGGTATATTTCTGTTCCGCCTTTATGGCTGGTTTAATAACAAATATTACCGCATTTATGGCTGGTTGATAAAATTATCACAAGTATATATTATATTTTATGGGAGATTTCTAATTAGTATTTAGTAGAAGTTAATTCCTTTTTCCTTAGCATTTTATTTATTTTTCTGCATTTACTTTTTAGTAATTTTTATCTTTGTTTTACTAGTCCTAACTATGTGTTGTAACTAAGTTAGTATACTAGGGTGTGATGATTTCTAATATCACCGTATTAATAAAGGGTTAGATTATAGTTGGGGTAATTAAAAGAGTTATTTGTTGAGTCATAATCTTAATGCTTTTTATTAACCGATCACTAATAAAATTGATTAAGTTTAAAACCTTAGTCTCAACAACCCACGATCTTCCTTAAGGATAGATAAACCTTTAATAGATTTCCTTACAGGATAGGAATATACCTGTTGGGCGGGGGTAGTCATAATTGGAACTCAATCTTAATGAATCTAGGTAATTTAATTGACATAGACATATGGTTCAATTGGATTATACTAGGTATTTGTAAATGATCATTCGGAAGAGGCTTTTACATAATTTAGTGTTCCAGATTAATAATTCAATAATTTACCCTACTATGATTTAACTACTTCATCTTTTAATTGATATTAGAAAGATTCACAACCCTAGATCTTTAAGTCTTTTTATTTTCCTTAGTATTTTCTTTTGTCTTTTTATTTATTTATTTATTTAGCAACTCTACAAATCAAATCATTTCAAGCAATCAATTCCATTCTCCCTATAATTAGATATCTGTAAATAAATAGTATCAACAATTAATAACAATAGTAGGAATTAAGTCCTCGTGGGATCGAGCTTTTTTATACTACTTGAACGATACGTGCGCTTGCGTTATACGTGTGTGTTTACGCCGGTCAATATCCCAACAATCTCCCACTTGAACTATAGCAAATGGGACATGTCATGTAATCCTAAACCCTTTATGTGACCTTCAAAAACTTTAACCGATAAGGTCTTTGTAAACGGATCAGCCAGGTTATCTGCGGATGGAATCTGTATGACAGTGACATCTCCTCTCTGTACTATTCCCTGATGAGATGATATTTTTTCTCAATATGCTTACCCCTCTTGTGGCTTTTTGGTTCTTTGGAATTCACCACTGCACCACTATTATCATAATAAAGTGTGAGCGATTTATCCATATCTGAAACAACTTCCAGATCTACCAAGAATTTACGGAGCCAGACTGCTTCCTTAGCTACTTCACAAGCCGCTACATATTCAGCCTCCATGGTGGAGTCAGCAATGCAAGATTGATTTATGCTCCTCCATACTATAGCCCCACCACCTAGGGCGAACACTGATCCAGATGTTGATTTCCTAGAATCGACATCTGTCTGAAAATCAGAGTCAGTATATCCTCTCAAGATCATATCCTGACTAGAATATACAAGCATATAATTTCTCGTTCTCATATGATACTTGAGAATATGTTTCACCGCCACCAATGATCTAATCCTGTGTTGGATTGAAACCTATTAACTACTCCCACTACAAAACAGATATCCGGTCTCGTGTATAACATATCATACATGAGACTTCCAACTGCTGAAGCATATAGTATATGTCTCATCTCTTCAACTACTTGAGGTGTCTTATGAGACTTTTCCTAGACAAATGAATTCCATGTCTGAAATGTAAATTACCTTTCTTGGAATTCTGCATACCAAATCGCACAAGAATCTTGTCGATATAGGTTGCTTGAGACATTGCTAACTGTCGTTTCTTGTGATCCCGAATGATCTGGATCCCAAGTACATAACTTTCCTCTCCCAAATCTTTCATTTGGAATTGGTTAGCTAGCCAGATTTTCACGTGTGATAATATCTTTACATCATTCTCAATTAGTAAAATATCATCAATGTATAACACAAGGAAAACCACCTTACCATCAATGATGCGCTTGTAGACACAAGGCTCATCGATGTTCTACTCAAAATTATAAGACTTGATCTTAGTATCAAACCTTATGTTCCAAGATCTAGATGTTTTCTTAAGTCCATAAATGGACCTTTTTAACTTGCAAACTTTTTACTCTTGACCTTGGGTAATGAACCCCTATGGTTGTACCATATAGATACTCTCATCAAGATTTCCATTCAATAATGCAGTCTTGATGTCCATTTGCCAAATCTCATAGTCATAATATGCGGCAATGGAAAGAAGAATCTTGATGGATTTTAGCATGGCTACTGGCGAGAAAGTTTCTTCATAGTCAACTCCCTCCTTTTGGGTATAACCCTTTGCCACTAGCCTAGCCTTGAAAGTCTGTACTTTCCCATCTATTCCTCTTTTTCTCTTGTAGATCCACTTGCAACCTATGGGTCTTACTCCATCAGGTTGGTCTATAAGTTCCAGACTGAGTTAGAGTACATAGACTCCATCTCGAGGTTCATGGCTTTGAGCCATTCCTCTTTATCAGTATCTTCCATTGCACTATGATAGGTCAATGGATCATATATACCATCACAAGATGCAACAACTTGCACCTCACCATTTCCTAGATAGCATTCAGGTTGTCTTACAACCCTCCTATTACGTCTAGGTGGTATGATATCTTGATAAACTTGCATCTGACTTTCAGATGTAGAAGGTGTTATGTCTTTGTCAACATTTGACAATGGTGTACTGGTCGTACCAGCAAGTAACTCCTCAAGTAATACTTTACTTTGAGGTTTGAACTCTCTCATATAGTCCTCCTTAAGAAATGTAACATTTGTTGACACAAATATTTTATTATCTTCTGGACTATAAAAGAATCCACCTCTAGTTTCCTTAGGATAGCCTACAAATAGGCACACCTTTGAACGTGGTTCCAACTTAGTAGTCTTGTTCTTTAGCACATGTACTGGACACCCCCATATGCGGAAATGTCGCAAACTAGCTTTACGACCATTCTACAACTCTAAGGGAGTCTTAGGAACAGACTTAAAAGGAACTACATTCAGGATATATATTACAGTTTGCAATGCATACCCCCAGAAAGAACTAGGTAGAGTGCTATAACTAAACATTGTTCTCATTATGTCTAGTAGGGTTCGATTTCTCCTTTCTGCAATACCGTTTTGTAGTGGTGTTCCAGGTGTTGTGAGTTATGAAACAATTCCATGCTCAACTAAGAATTCCTCGAAATTTCTATCAAGGTATTCACCTCCATGATCTGATCGTAGAATTTTGATACTTTTACCTAACTGGTTCTCAACCTCAGCACGATATTCTTTGAACTTTTCAAATGTATCTGACTTATGCTGCATCAGGTAAACATACCCATATTTGGAATAATTATCAATGAAAATGACGAAGTATTCATAACCACCTCGAGCCTTTATATTCATCGGTCCGCAAACATCCGAATGTATTAGCTCAAGTAGTTCTTTGGCTCTTATCCATTTTTCCAGTAAAAGATATCTTAGTCGTTTTGCCTTCTAAACAGGATTCGCCGACAGGTAAAGTACCAAGTTTTAACTGATTTAAAACTTCGTTCTTAATTAGACTATCTATCTAGTCAAGGTTAATGTGACCAAGTAAAAGGTGCCAAAGATAGGTATCATCTTGAGAAATCTTTTGCCGTTTAGTTTTAGATCTTTTAATCTTAAACATTTCAGTATTAAGCAGTGATTCATGCATTAACGATCTTAATACATATAGATTACTCTCAGAGTTTCATGTGCATATTTTTAATCCATTTCTATTAATAATAAATGATTTATTATCAAATGAAATAGAAAAATCATGTTCCATATGTTTTGTTACAGAAATCAAATTCCTGCGAAAACCAGGAATATAAAGCACATCATTTAAACATAAATAACTATTATTAAAGTTTAATCTAGAAACTCCCACTGTTCTGGCTGAAATAGCATCCCCTGTCCCAACTCTCATGGTAAATCTACCTTCAGCAAGGTCCCTCCATGAGTCAAGTAGCTGCAAAGAACAACAAACATGGTTAGTGGCACCAGAATCAACAATCCAAACGAATTTATCATCATCCACTAAAAGAGACTCAATGACAAGTAAATCATATTTACCTGAGTTTTTCTTCTCTTTAAGCTCAGTAAGGTATTTCGGACAATTCCTTTTCCAATGCCCTTGTTGTTCACAATGGAAACATTTTCCTTTGGCATTGGTTCCTTTAGAACTTTTGTTATTTTTCTTTTTCATTGGTTTTGCCTTAGCCTTCCAATTGCCTTCTTCTTCTTCTTTGCAGATTTAGAAGATTTGGCAATATTTGCCTCGACATTGGACCTACGAGGACCCATCATGACAGACTCGTAATTGGTGAGCTATTTAGCAGTTCGGTCAAAGTAAAAGTCAACTTATTCATAGAACGGTTGCTTTTAAACTGCAGGAAACTCTTTGGAAGAGTTTTCATGATCATTGTCACCTGGCTTTACATATTGATACGTGCACCATGGGTTTCAACCATATTAAGATGAGACATCATCCTTAACACATGGTCTCAGACTGATGTGTCTTCCATCATTCTAGCGGTCAATATAGAGACAATTGCCTCATGTTGTTGCCGGTCTGAAGATTGCCCAAACATGTTCTGTAATAACTGTATTATCAATGATGTTGTCACCATAGGCTCATGCTGTGCAGAAAGAACCTCAGACATGGATGTTATCAAATAGCTATGGGCTTTCTCATCGGCTTTAATACAATTATTATAGGCATTATGTGCAGTTCAAGAATTATTATGCCACACAGAAATCGGCGACGCTGTCCCGGGCTAGCTGCCCGGTTGGGAGTACGGAATAGCCCACGGAAGAACTAAACCGGAGAACTAAAAATGGAGTCTCCACCCGGTGTGAACCGGGAAAATGATTTAAGGCCGCACTCACCCCTCGCAAGGGAAGACCTCAAAACGTTGGATTCAGAATGATCCCTTACTTATGCCACTTGTAGTGAAAGGATTTATGCAATAGTACAACCAAATCTCATGCAACACATACCAGATAATTTAAGCAACATGCAAGTTTGCACACCCATAATCGTAAATGAAAGAAATGAAGGCAAAGTACATAATTCATGAACGTATTAAACAATAAAGTGCAATAATGTAACTAATAACAACTATAAAGGCATTAATGATAAAAACGAGCATACAATCTCATGAGCATATCGAATAAATAAATGCGGAAAATATAAATAAACAATAACTGTAAAGGCATAAATATTAAAGAAAGCTAACTAAGCATATGATGGGGAAGAGAATGACTAAGGAAACAAACATGCATGAAACATGATGAAGGAATCTGTCAGTGTGTGCGCATTCTCGTAGCATTCGTAAACGAGTTCAAATGGTAAACAGAATGCAAGCGTTCGATTAGCGTTTGATAACGTGTTCGAATGATAAACAGAATGTTCGCGTTCGTATAACGTTTGATAACGTGTTCGAACGAGATAAGACCTGATGCATGATACAATAGAATGCATGCGTGTTCGAGTAGCGTTCTGAGACGTGTTCGAACAGAAATGAGACAAAATGCATACATTCGTGTAGCGTTCTGAGACGGGTTCGAACGGAATGAGGCATGATGCATACATTTGTGTAGCATTCGTAAACGCGTTCGAACGGAATAAGGCAGAATGCATACGTTCGTGTAGCGTTTGGAAACGCGTTCGAACGAGATTGCCAAAATGGCATCTAAAATGACATAAACACATGCATGGATAAATAAATACACAATGTATGACCTCGTGTGCCCGATGAAACACATTTCACATTCAATCGGGTGCACCTCGTCCGGCGCGGCAAAACATCGTGGAAAATGTAGTCTTTAGGCATTTCCCTCGAATAGAGGACCTTTAATCCACCCTAGTTAGCCCATGCTCACAAGAATGCATTGCATACGTAAATAAAGCAATGATATGCAAAGGGTAAATGACATAATAAAGGCGCGGCAAAACATCATGGTAATGGTAGCCTTCAGGTATTTCCCTCGAATAGAGGACCTTTAATCCACCCTAGTTAGCCCATGCGAATTATATTACAATGCATATAAAATGAAGACAACAATAATATAGGACCTCGTATGCCCGATTAAACATATCTCACATTCAATCAAACATACTTCGTCCGGTGCGGCAAAACGTCATGGCAAAGGTAGCCCTTAGGCTTTTTATCCCTCAAAATGGAGGACCTTTAATCCAACTTGATTTGCCCATGTGCACTATATCATCATGCATAAATAAGTAACATGCAGAAAGTAATAACATACTAATGACTAAATCATGCTTAAAAAATAAATAACATACTAGCAACCCAATCATGCTCGAATACAAGGTTGGATGAAACGAAATGTGTGAATCTCTCAAGTGGTACGTGACAATTTATCCCGAGTGAAAACCGCAATACCATCCATTCTGATTCGGCTACGGAATTTAAGTCCGGGTTTCCATCCGATATACCACAAGAGAGAACACATATTCTATTTATTCAAGGACCACAACATGTATCAACAAACGACTCTCATGCGAATGAATTCTAATAAACAACAAAAAAGATGAGAATAAATAAGAAGGGTGCCCTCAGGTCTAACCTCTTAGGTCGTCTCTCGAAAGGGCGTTACAACGGCCGTCAGAAGGGTTGATGCTCCGCAACTCCTCCGGTTCACTGGTCCACTGCTTTCGTTCGCTGCTTCGCTGTTTTGAGTTGTCATTTCCTATGTTTTTCTGCTGCTTTTTCTGGTCACTATTTTCATTGTATTAAGGGACTGTTTTGACGTTCTTTAAGGGGTATTGGGGCTGCTATTTTACGGTCACTGCAGAGACTGTTTTGGGCTGTGATTTTCAGTGGTTTAAGCTATGGTTTGGGCGTGTGTTTTCGGTAAATGGAGGGCTGCTTCAAGGACTTTTTTTTCGGTGGTGGCAGTGAGGAATTAAGTGATTGTTTCAGTGATGATGTTTTCTATTTTGGAAGGGGTTTCAGTGATGATGGTGTTTAGGGGTTATGGTTTCGGTGATGAGAGGAGGAGAATATAGAATTATTTCTTTGCTTCTTGCTTTGCCTTGGGCGTGAGTTTTAAGTTTATTTCTTTTGTGTTTTTGTGAGAATGAGCTAGGAGTCCTAAGGTTGGTGAAGGCTTCTTTTTATAGGCAAAGGTTAGGTTTTATCTTGTGTGAATAGGAAAGGGAATCATGCAATCAATGGTGATAACTCCTAATTAGTTTATCACAAGGAAAATGTCTATTTAATTAGGGATATGATTGGGCTTGATTGGGAAGATGATATATTTGATTTGTTTTATTTAGGTATGTGAATTATTTAGATTGGATTTGTTTTATTTAATTTAGGAAGAATATTATTTTAATTTGTGACATGTGTTTTAAATGTTTTAATTATTTTTGGGTGGGTTTTGGTGGGCTAATTGGGCTTTGGCGTGAGGCTAGCAACAAAACTAGAAGTACCGACGTCGTTCGAACGCCGATTCGAACGTTACACGAACGCCCGCAATCTGCTTGACGTTCAAACGTGTTCACGAACGAAAGCAGTGAACATGTGAATTGAATCCGATGACATGCTTATTCTGAATTTCCCCTTCCGACATTCGTTTCCCGCGACTTCCGCAACCTAAAGAGTAGTGCATCCGTACGAGACTCATCATCGGGACTTATATGTAAAAATGCAGTGCCTACAGGTAGGTCAAGTATTCGCATGATAGATTGAGATATTTTCAATTGATTAATATATGTGAAATAACTTTTATTCATATATCAATCAACTACCGTCATTTTGATCAATGAAGCTTTGATTAACAACTTAATCATTCCTTTATGAGTGTGACCCATTATTTCAGAACCCTTGGACTTAACTAGTGAAGTGTCGTCGTAGGGTAGGTCAAATCACCAAATACATCTAGAGTCATTATCCTCTCGGAATCCAAACCTGATATTGACCCAATAAGGACACCATCCGTAGGCGGACATGAACAAAACTGCCTCGAGGCGCCTATTGAATCTCATGTTTTTGGATAACAATGGAGATCGCGGGATATATTGAATATATACCCCTCTCCCAGTAACTATTTTGAAGTGTAAGGTTTCTATCTCACTAGTTTATAATGTATTAAGATTATGCTCGGCTAAAACACAACCTAATTAATACTAGTGGATTATTAGTGATCTAACCAATTTTAACACTTAAAATTTTATTCACTAATCCTGATTAGTCTCTACTAATTATTATTTAATTAAACTAATTTAATCAAGTTTGTTTAAGTGATATAATCCATTTTAACTTTTAAAACATTAGTCCACTTATAGGTTTTAAAAATTTAGAATTCAACGAATGAACTATATGTCTTTAAACTATTTAATTGATAAAAGTATATTTTATATTCCAATGGTACGTGGAATTATATCCCGAGTGCAGACCAAATTACCGTCCATTCGGAAGTGGCTATGGAATTTTATGTCCGGGTTTCCATCTGATATACCAAGGAAAATAATGTACTCATAAGGTCCATTTGTTCTTAAACTTGAATTCGCAATTTTTAAACCTTTAAACCAATTAATCTTATTAATCCGTTTTC